>JAIFZK010000203.1:192500-490000 GCA_027481765.1 Tenualosa thibaudeaui | reverse complement strand
GGAAATCATTAACTGCAAACTAGAACCTTTGTAAAATGCAGCAAACTTTCAATAATTTATCCGCGTAAACAAATAACACATGAATAAAGAATAATTAAAAAGAATATTATTCCAACACCACCCAAGCCACAGGAGTTGTACCAACTTCATCAACAACTTCTGGACCCTGGTAAAGGAATGGCAAGACATGAAACTAACGTAGGGTGTTGCACTGGGTGTTGTAATGAAAGCTTGTGGTGTTTCCAAAATATTTACCTAATTTCAATGCATTAGTCTCCAATCCATGTGTGATAGTAAATCCTATTAAAATTGGGCACTTTGATTATACAGTGGCAATAAGAAATTTTATGTAATCCAAGGCTATATCCCAAGGGCAAGGTACAGACAAGGCAAGGTACAAACACGTTACGGGTCTGTTCGCAAATAGGCTGCAAATTTGAAAGTGAATTAAGTGCAGTGTAATATCATAATGTCCTCTAATAAATGCATTGACCTGTGGAAATAGTCCATTTGAGTTCTGCAAGCCAGTGGATTGATGACTTCCCATGGCCACCGATTCATGTTACCTCAAAATTGTTATATATTTATATATTTAAGTTATATATTTACATGTGGGAGGACAATTTTTAATAACACATTTCACATATCTTTTTACAAATAATGGCCATGTTTTATATGTTACATTGAGCATAAGTGCAGTATACGTTTTGGGTAAATACTGTATCTTTTTCGCTGAAGTGTCAGCAGGCAGTGCATGCTAAAAGGTAATGTACGTTTTGCCTACACTTGACAGTTTTTACAGTTTCAGCAAGTGAAGTAGCCTGCCATCAAAAACACAGACAAACTTCTTCTCACCTGTCACTGACAAAACTAGAAGGAAGGCTGTTATCAACAGCCCCGCAACCACCAGATTATTTTTATTTTGGATGTACTCCAACTAAAATGGAAATATTGTTATGTTGTTAGTTGATATAATAGTTGACAGGTAAGACCAGTTGACAGTTTGTTTCATTTTACCATGAAGTTAATGTTATGTCCATATCATTTCATACACAAAGCCTAAGTTCAATTCTAAATTTGACTCTAGACTCAGCAGCACTTTCTTGGATATATGACAGCCTTGGAGAGTATTGATTAGAATCTATATTAGTCTGTGTTTCTATGCCCTCAATGGTTAGCATAAGCTGCTGTTTTTCTATTCGATTTATTCTCTAAACTTCTTTGTTCTTTTTCTTGCTGACAGCATTCAGTGGCTATGGGTAAATTTACATCAGAATATACCTTTAACTGCATTGCAGTGAAATTCTGTGGAAGAATTATTATTATGCCAATTAGAATTAGAAGCCATGGTTAAAACTGTGGAACTCATTCAATGCTTACTGTATCTCCATCAAGGAACAGAGAAACATTCATGACTATTACAAAACAGCTGGATGGGTGAACTTCAAATGCCTTTTAGAAAAATGCTAAAAACTCCACTACAGAAACCTAACCAATGGGAAAAAAATACAAACTAAAATGTCTTGTCTGTATCATGAGTGCCATCAGACCTTTGCATGGGCCAGCGCATTAGCTATCTCAATATTTTGACTCCAACTGACAAGTGCATACAGACCATAAAATGTGCATACCCAGTGTGTTTAACCCAAGTGAGTTTAACCCAGCACCCTCTCCAAGGCCTGAGGACTAAATGAGATGACAGTGTGATCCCTCTTCCGGCTCTCACAGGGAGAGTAGAGGGTGTGCTGGTGAGCGGCTAACTATTCCCATCACCTTCCCCTTGTGATGATGGAGACCCCAACTAATGACTGGCTATTTAGCGAAGGATGTGTGTGTGTGTGTGTGTGTGTGTGTGTGTGTGCTGGATCAGCCATCCTACCCCTATACCACAACAGCCTTGATTTCTTAATGGCACACACACACACACACACACACACACACACACACACACACACACACACTCACACAGACACTCACACACATACACACACGCGCATACAAAATCAAGGGCATTCATCAGCTGCTGTTAACAACACTGTCAATTATGAGCGCTGATGCCATGGCCCCATCAGAGACGGGTTAGCGGTAGGGTCTATGGAGGGGATGGGGGGAGGGGCACCAATACGCCCCGCAGAGCAAACCCTGTTACGCCCCTGACTGACGAGGCGCTGTGTCTGACTGGAAATGACTAACCATTACGCATACACACTCATGCGAACAAATGTGTATACGGACAAACACAGAGCACAAACACCCAGGGTTCACACCCCCACTAAAGCATGCACCCCCCCAGCCACACACACACACACACACTGATAATCTGATAATGCCAAAAGCTCACACACCTGCATTCATATTGTCCAGTTCACTCATCCCTATGTTCCGAACAGTTGGCTGCCCTTGCCCTTAACACTTAATACATCTGTACATAACTATCTCTATTGCACATCTGTATATTGCCCTTTATATTGAATCTATATAGCACATCTGTATATTACCCTCATTGTCTCTTCACCTTACATGTATATTGCTCTTCTGCCTAATTATTATTCTGCCTATTTATTATTACTACTCTTATCTGAATATAATTTGGTCTTTAACTGTACATATTGCATATACTGTATATACTGCACTTGCTGCTCCTTGCACTTCTGATTAGATGCCAAACCACATTTCGTTACCTGTATTTATACATGATTAATGACAATAAAGTTGAATCTAATCTAATCTAATCTAATAAAGCCAACATGCAAAATGTGTTTCCAACCATTGACTATAGGCCATCTGAAGAGAGTTCGATTATTAGCATCATAGCTGTTTCTACAGGTTTTCTGTTCTAACGTTCCATGTTCTCTTAACGTAGCGGAAGTAATTTGTTAACAGAATAGAACTTTCAAGTATTGGTTTTGTTTTTATTGTTGAGACGATCTATAGAGGAACAGCGTTTATTCAACCATTTGATGATAGATATTTCTAATCTAGGCCATCCCTTCAAAAAGAATGACTTTGTAATTTGTAATTCATGGTGGGGGAGTAAACATCCTGGTATCCTAAGAATGTTAATCATGCTAGTTGTAAGGCCAAAGCATACTGTGGTGTGGTGACTCATAATTGTAACATTCAAACCATGGCACGAGGTGTTACCAGTTCAGTGGGGTGTAAAACAACACTACGACACTGGCTGTCTGACTTGAGCACTTTGTGTGGCCAATTACCTTCTTTAGATAGATTACACAGAGAATTCAGACAACCTCATAGACTCCAAGATGTTAGCACACACTGAATGCTAGTTAAGATCCTTTCAACACTTAAAGTGTGCTGTTAAAGCTTGATATTTGGTCACCTGTGATTTTGTCAAGCTATTTCAGTTTACATGCAAATCAAAGCTAGTTAAGCAATATAACACCAGTGAGATTGGGGTTGTTTGCAGATGCACCCCATGGCTGTGGTTCGGCCACAGGCAAAAAGCCAAAAGCTGAGTGTGTGGTCCCTAACTCTTTGGTTTTGAAATGGTCATCGACTGCTGCTGAGTCTTTGATATGATCATTGACTGGGGCATGCTCCTCAAGCCTCCTGCCACTATTAGAACCAATAGAAAACTGAGCATTTTCAGCTGTGTCTGTGATTTATCAACAGGTAATCCTCCATTTCATAATTTTGACATGATCTTTCTGATGTATAGCGCCCTGCACAATTATTGGCACACCTGGTAAAGTTGGCTAAAAGGACATGTAAAGTCCATTTAAAAAAATAATCTATTAGTAATTGTCCTTAATCACATAATATAAACACTGAGGAAAAACACAACCTTGATTAGAATGCAATTTGTTCAGACAAAGAACAATGCATTTTAATTGCACTTAAATGCACTTTAAGTATAAAGCTCCCCTTTGCCCATAATGCAAGTGTTAGCCATCTCTTCTGACGTGCCTCAAGGTTGGAGAACACAATAAATAGATTTGAGTACTATCCTCTGCATAGAATCTGTCCAGATTGTCTATGTCTCCTCTGGTACTTACTCCTCTACAGCTCAGTTCATTAGTTGGTTCATTGAAATTGGGTGGTGGTGGTGGCGGTGTAGTGGTTATGGAACCTGGCTAGCATGCAAG
The DNA here is from genome assembly GCA_027481765.1 of Tenualosa thibaudeaui. NCBI lineage: Eukaryota > Metazoa > Chordata > Actinopteri > Clupeiformes > Clupeidae > Tenualosa > Tenualosa thibaudeaui. The sequence continues at coordinate 485,891 of JAIFZK010000203.1, read as the reverse complement.
TAGCCTGAAAAATTGTGGGTTCAAATCCTGACTGCCACTGTTGTGCCCGTGAGCAAGGCACTTAACCCTAAGTTGCTCTAAGAGAGACTGGCCCTGATGCAATTGATAGTTGAGAAATAAGTAAGTTGCTTTGGACAAAAGCATCTGCTAAATCAATAAATGTAAATGGTTTAAAATACCACTAAAATCAGGGGACCGCAACAGCCATGTATTTGTTTATATGAGTTTATATTTTGATTTAATGACCTGCTGAATGAGCCAAGATTGACTGACTTTTGTTGTCTTGACAGTGACAGACAGATTTTTATTTAAAATGGTCAAGTATGGAGGTCATGATGGAATTCACCATAATAAGATTCCTAGAGTCTTTGGAATTAAAACAACCCTAAAACATCACAGACCCGTCAGCATAACTACCATAAGGCAGGGGGCTATTTTCAGTATAGTAATTCTTCTACATACTTAACCCAGCATCTAAAGGCTCAATGTTTATCCTATCTGACCATAAAACATATTCTAGATGAAATCCCAATTTCAAATTTCACTTTGAGGTGGCATTTTTCTCTATCAATTTCATTGGGAGACTAACATAAATAACAAAAAGATTCTTATTTATTCCACCTTATAGTCATCTTTACCAGGGGTGCCAATAATTATGGGGGGCACTGTATATTAAATGATGTCTGGCTGCAATAGTGATTCTGTGTGTCATGAAAGCTTTAAAAATGTTGTAGATGTAATGTGTACTTTTTACAGAAAACCTTTTTATGCTATGGAGAACTGACTAGTAACCATACTTAGTGAACTTGAAAAATACATACTGGCGTTATAGAAACATAAATAAGCTATTTTCTAAGACTGGAGAAGTTGTGCATTTTGCATTAATGATTATTAGAATGATTTGTTGCCTCAACACCACATTTCATTTAATTGTGACGTAGCTTCAGAAGGGGTCTGTATATTAACTGGGCATGAGGTGGTAGTAGTATTCCTATGCATTTTCTCTCTCTACATCAACTGAGGATAAAGACAATTATATCACTGCTTTCTGGTAACAACTAGTGGATTTTTTGATCTTCATTTGGATCATGGTGGACTTCTATGACCATTACGGGAAGCCAAACTCTGTGTAGATCAGCAACACAACACAGCCGTTCCTTAGACATGACAGAGGCAGTGGGTCCTGAACACTACTGTTAACATGTAATGAACAGCTTTTGGCTAATGAAGGTCTTCCAATGACTTCCTCACACAGAGATGATAACACTCAACCCTACACCTACTGAAAAAGCTTTTCTTTTGTATTAATGAGACTACAGTAAAACACACTGATGGGCCGATATGGCCCAAGATAGCCATGACTGATGGCAGCTGAAAACATGTCCATCAGGAGCAACAGATGGATTCTTCCCACTGCTGTCCTCCTCTTCCTTCAGCACTATGCCCAAATCCCTGTGCCGGGCTGCGTAATCCTTGAAGAAATACTGTATTATGCATATGCCTCCGAGTCTTTTGACTGCTGGCCATTCCTGGGCCTCTTCGAGCCTTTCCCCAATGGCAGCCATTTTAGACAAGGAAGGGGGTGGTGGTTGGGGTGGGGGCTGGGGGGAGTAATCCCTTGAAAACAATGCAGGATTGCGAGCATTATGTAAAGCTGGAGAAACTGACAGCCTTAGCAACATGATGCCTGAAGAAATGCATGTTCTTCTTTAGGAACTATTTTAAGGCCTCGAGATGATGGGCCCTGACAGTGCTGTCAGTCAATTTCCAAAAGGAGTATTCATTGGACATCACCGCATGGACATCTGTAAGAAATCAGCTCACTCAAACAGCACGCCTCTTGATTTCAAAGAGCTAAATCTTATTAGAATGGTGGATATGTATGTGTGGGTGGGTGCTTGTGTGTTTATAAGATTTTTGTGCATCTGTATGGTGGGTTGGTTTATGTATACATGCATATGTGCAATTCTGAGGTAATCCTACAATGCCATACTCATAGTCATCATTTCCTTCATTTCGGAGGAGACATGAGACTATAATCTTCCCGCAGTGTACACATATGCAATGTACACATACAAGCAATATAACACCACTAACACATGTAAAGACTGAAGGTCAACACAAAAAGGATAGATAACAGAGAGATATGAGCACATTAGTAAGGAAAACATTTCAAAACATTAAGTACTTTTAAAAGGAAAGTTTGCAGGATTCTTCAACATGACTGACCTAACTTGGACAAATTACTTAGAAACTGTTTGCTGAAGCTGAATGTGTATTTGCTTTCTCTGATATATTTTGATGCCCGTGAATGTTGTTCCTTTCTAGAATAACAGGTAATAACTGGGTTTGGGGTGTAACAGCTTTGGCAATTTTGGTCTTTATTTCAGAGCCACTGTGTCCTTCTCCTTCTTCCTGTACCCATCAAGCCCCATATCTCCCCCCCTTTCGTGTCAGTCATCTGTGAGGGTGCCTTTCCAGGGGGAGACCTCTCTCAGTTGCAGTGTCATTAAAACCTATGTAATTGTTTCATTATGGCGCCATTTACCAATTACCCACTACAGATGTTCCGCACATGAGAAGTCATTAACCTTTCCAAAAAACTGCAGTGCTCGTGACTCCTCTGTCAATTTCTTCTCTCTCAAGTTTCGCCCCCAAAAGGGGAAGGTTGAGCACGCGGATCAAATGGATGGAACCCGGCGGAGTCTAAGCAGAGCGACGTAGAGGTCCTCAGGTCTTACCGTGCCTAATTGCTGTGCGCCACGGGTTCCTTATGAAGCAATCAAGCAGGCAATCTCAGAAGACGCCCGTACCGCAACACGTTAACAAGACACCCCCCTCCCCACCCCCACTCCCTGCTTCTCTTTCTCCTCTCTCCCTTCCCTTTTCCGCAGCAGTGTGGGGTATACCCAGGTCCCTAGCGCAATTAATGACCTTCCACAGGATTGAGCTAATAAAAAAAAAAGAAAAAAAAAAAACACTGGTGGAAACATGGACGTATCTTTAGAGAGAGAAAAAGTGATGAAAAGAAGAGACAAAAGTATATTTTGAAAAAGGGATGAGAGGTATTTGAAGTAAATTTGAAGTAACAAAACAAAAAAAACAAAACAAAAACATATACAGCCAAAACAAACAAAATATTGCAATATCAAGCTCCTAGTCTTGCGGGATTTGAAATGCAATACGGCTTAATATTTGCACTCCACAATGCCGTCCTGTGCACTGGAGTGTGTGTGAGATGATATCGAAATCCAAGCAGCCTCCAAACCCTGCTGCAAATAGTACCACACCTCATGCACAGCTAAAAAAAGAGGGGGGAAAGGGGGGGGGGCAGAACAAATATTCTTGAAAGCGTCTAAAGCAGGACAAGAATGGATGCTAATATCAGTATCAGCTGGCTGTACAACCTGAGCCAGCGTGGCAAGGAAGGTAAGAGAGAGTTCAGGGAGAGGAGAGGATCAGTGTGGGGCACTGGGTGCTTCCTCTGGCTGGCTGACTGGAAACACCCACAGGGCTGTGAGAAAGAGTCAGTGCTGTCAAGAGGGTGGCTGTGGGGAGTGGTGGTGTGTTTGCCAGCCCAGGGTGTCGTCTTCCTCTTGTTCCTACATGGGGAACTTGTGCTAGGCCTGTGTGTGTGTGTGTGTGTGTGTGTGTTTGTTTTGTTTTACTTCATGTCGTGTATATGCATGCACCCACACATGCACTTGTGTGTCTGTGTGTGTGTGTGAGAGAGAGAAAGAGAGAGAGAGAGAGAGAGAGAGAGAGAGAGAGAAGGAGGGACATATACTTTCACACTACACAAGCCTGCTTCTCACTGTCAGCTCAAAAATGAAGAAGAGAGATTTTTTTGGCGTTGCAAACTTCTCCATTTGAAATGCTGTTTTTTGAAAGATTCTTTCACATGTACCACAAAGGCAGCTGTTTTGGAGCAGAGCTTTTTTTGCGCAGAACTCACACCTTTTTTGTTGAGAATTGTTGTTGCTCTGGCACCACAGCCTGTGCGATTCCCCTCTGGGAGTTCAAAAACAGAATTGATTTCCTTTAATTTCCGCTAATCCAAAGTTGTACCTCGAGCAAGGATTTGCTTACGCACACTCATACACATCAACACGAAAGTGCTCTCTCTCTATTTCTCTTTTTCTCTCTGTCTCTTTTTCACACACACACACACACACACACATAAATATGCTCATATACTGAAAACATCTCTATAATGTAATTGCCATACTTGAACACTAAAAGTTTTTCAAAATAAAGTTAGATGAATTTAGAGGAACTGATAGGCATGAATGAATGAGACACGCATTCAAAGGCAGTACGAAGTTAAGCACATTTTCACTAACTGTGAATTGTGGGTAGATATTTGACTTTTCAATTTTGCAATCTCAGTGTGTGTGTGTGTGTGTGTGTGTGTGTGTATGTGTGTATGTGTCTGCTAGGTCTAATCTGTGAATGTTTCTGTTTGAATATGTGAGCGTGCTTGCTTTTGTGTGTAGTTAGTCAGGTGTTTCGTCTCGTGTTATAGTTCATATTTGATAGAACATATTTTCACTCAGCACAGATCACTGGAAAAGTTTGTCTTTCTGTCATAGGAACTGTATCAAAGTAACACTGTATAACCCATACCCATGTGGCTACTGTGATGATTATTACTGTCATAAACCATCCGTCAAAATGTATCTTGGGAGCTCTTCATGCAAGCTATAATTGGATTTTTGGCTAAATGAAATTAGATATTAATTTTGATGATGGAAGGAAAATAAGAATTTTGAAAACACATACACATTCAGACACCTATACACACACACACACATACCAATGTGGATATATCACTATTTAAGTGCTGCTTTAATGTGGGAAGAAATGGCAGAGCAATTATTTCATTCTCCTCATGGAAAGGAACCTCCTAACCACTAAGGCTACTGCTGATGACAGTGGAAATTACTACCATCTTAAGTAATCACACACTATAACAAAATAATAGTACTGTAATATCACTACTGAGTTTAAATCAGGCACATGAAATGAAATTTCAGCTCGGCAAGAGGAAAGTTAAAATATGTCTTATTTACTGAATACTCCGCTTGTATCACTGCTACACAAGTTTTCCATATTTATGGAATCACACAGATAAAGAAAATAATATGCAACTTAATAGAAATATCATTTATTACATTTAGATCAATGTATGTTAAATAAAAAATAAGCTCTTCTGCCTTTTTCAGAGTGTAGAAACGGTAGTGATATTTGACTGTTTTGCTGCCTTTAAATTAGCATAGCTGAGGAATGTTGCAAATGAAAATAAATTAGGCTGTGGCCTTTGTGCTAGGTGCTGGGAGCTCTTTGTTAGAGATTTAACATGAACATGAGATTAAGTCTGACACATGAACTTCAGGGGAGAGAGAAGGAGAAGAAGAGAAAAAAGAAGAAGAAGGAGGAAGAAGAGGAAGAAAAACACCTCCTTATCTGCAAAGCAAACATTAAGGAGGAGTATCAGAGGTGTCAGGAGTATATGTGTGTGTGTGTGTATGTGTGTGTGTGTGTATGTGTGTGTGTGTGTGTGTGTGTGTGTGTGTGTGTGTGTGTGTGTATATGTGTGTGTGTGTCTGTGTGTGTCGGGGGGGTGGGTTGGTGGGGATTACACGCAAACGCTACCTAGTAAAAATGACCATAATAATGCTCCAGGCAAGTGCGTGGCTAATAACAAACTAACACAACAGCTGTATCCTAAGAGAGGAAAGGCTCGCAGCGATCAGGCCACACTTGTGCACTAATAAACACTTTCATTCCTTCAGAATGCTCTTTGGGCTGATGCTGATGCTGGTGCCTATGCAGCCACAATGGACAGACAGGGGAGGGCTAGGCTGGGGTGGAGTAAAGAGAAGAAGAGAGATAAAGCTAAACTGGCCAGGTCATCTAGGCTGGCCAGGGCAGGGCGAGATGAGGCAGGAATTTGGTGTGGGATGAGGGAACAGGCAACATTGTTCTGTTCTGTTCTGTCTGCAGTGTCCACTCAGACTCTCTCCCTCTTTCTCTCTCTCTCTCTCTATCACCCCTGCCTCCCCCATGAACTCATGGCCCATGCTGACCACAGAGCTCCCCTCGCGCTCTCTCTCTCTCTCTCCCTCATTTTTTTTGTGGGGCGGGGGAAGCAGACCGTTGTTTCCCAGGATGTGCACACACTTGTCATGTAAATGAAGAAGTCAAAACCAATTAAAGCAACTGCAACGCATCGCCTTGTCTTCGTGCGGCCACTGAGTCGAGGAGTGAGAGCGGGGGGGCAGGAAAGCTGTTTTTTTCACATAGCCGGTCTCTCTCTCTCTGTCCGTCTCCCTCTCTCTCCCTCTCTGTTTGGATCCCTCTCTCTCTCTCTGTCTCCCTGTCTCTCCCTCTCTGTTTGTATCTCTCTCTCTGTCTCACTTTCTCTCTCTCTCTGTCTGTCTCCCTCTCTCTCTATTTGTCTTTTCTCTGTGTACTTCACTCATTTCCTGTCTCTACTTGCAGATGGGATGAAGGTAAGTTTATTGCTGTGAACAAGCAGGGGGCTAGAAAGTAATGTATATGTGTGTATGGTGTGAGTGTGTGTTTGTGTGTGCAAGAGACACAGAGAGAGACATAGAGAGAGCGGGAGAATTGAGAATTGTGCTCTGATAATTTTGGTTGGTTAACAGTCACAGTAGCAAATGGCTACAACAGGAACGAAGGGGTAGAAAAAAGATAGCAAGATAGACAGAGAGAAGAAATGACAAATCCAAAGAGAGTGAGAAAGAGAGTGAGAGAGCTTGGGGGGGGGGGGGGGGGGTAGCCTTGAGGTCCGTGAGAGTGAATGTGTATGTTTTATTGCGTGCATGTGTGTGTGTGTGTGTGTGGAGAATAGGAGAGGGTGGGCAGGCAGCACAGCAGGTGGTGTGGCTAATGGAACACCCCCTGGCTCAGAGGTGGAGGGGTGTGTGGGTGTGTGTGTGTGTGTGTGTGTGTGTGTGTGTTGGAGGGGGGGGGTGTTGGGGGTTGGGGTGTTGTGGGGTTTTGGGGGGGTGGATAATGGGAGAATCCTCTCCACTGTGGGGTCACTGATGTATCCTTATTGACAGAGTTGCCTCAGACTCAGGGAAAAAGGGGGCTTTGCTGCTCATGACAGCTAGTGCTGTGGACCAGAGAGAGACAGAGACAGAGACAGAGGAGGGGGGCAGTGAAGAGAGAAAAGGACAGAGAAAGAGACAGCAAAAAGAGACATACTTAGTGAAGAGCAGAGGTTGATGACAGCAAGAGCAAGAGAAAGAGAGACTGAAAGAGAGAGAAAGAAAAAGGGATAGTGTCAAATAGAGAGAGAGGTATCAGGAGAAAAAGACAGGGAAGAGAGAGAGAGATGAGAGACAGTGTAAGAGTAAAATGTAAAACATGGGTACAGGGCTCAGAGAGGGAGAGTGACCAAGAAAGAGAGAGGGAGTGAGTGATACAGGGAGTCAGAGTGGAGGAGAGGAGGGCTGTGAGAGAGACGGAGATAAAGTAATGGGAGAGGGAGTAGGGGGCCAGGGGGCATGTTTTTACCCCGGCCTGGTCATCACGTCCATCATGTCTCTTACTGACGCCCCCCACCCCACCCCACTCAGACACACACACACACTCATGCACACACACACATATACACGCACACATATACACACACACACACACACACACACACACACACCTCCTCCTCTTCCTGCAGCTGAAGCACGCCACAGTTTTTTCACAGAGCTTGGGGGAGAGGCTATGTGCCTAACAAAAACACATAATGCATTGAGGGGGAGAGATGGGGCTCAGAGGACAGGGGAATAAAACCTTTTATCTGCGCTTCTTCCCGAGAGGAGCCCACAGCTCTTTCAGCTACAGCCCCACTCTCCATCACGACTGTCTCTGTCTCTCTCACACACATGCACAAGCTCACACACATGGGTACGTTCATACATGCACACACACACTCACACACACACACACACACACATATACATACAGACACACACACACACACACACACACACACACAGAATGATACATGAACAGCTGGCCACACTGACATGCTGGAGACATGGATTCCCTCCTTAGAGCTGCCTCGTCTCGCCTCACTCCTCTGTACACTTGAGACATCAAACAAATGACAGCAAGTCATCCACCGGTCAACCACAAATCACACACACACACATACACACAAACACACACTCACACACACACACACGCACACACACACACATACAACAGCTATAAATCCATCAAATCCACAAATCTGTCAAACATACTGTACACAAGCTGGAAATCTCATTTTGCAAACACGTAGTGCAAAATGCACTACGCCCGGACACTTCAGCCCCTGTGACTTGGCCATATGAGCTGGCACTGAAATTTGCACTGAACTGAAAGCATTCAGGAAACGATGAATTTTCATGATATATCTACTGCAATATATACACTGAGCAAAGATAATCTGTGCAATAACTTGTATAACCAATGTGCAATATTACCCTGTATTCAGACATCTGTATATTAGACCTTTGTGTATGTAACTTTTTGCGCTAGTACTTATCTATTCTATTCTTTGCCTGTGAACACTGTACACTTTGTATGCTGTTGTTTATGTCCTCCCTTTGTAAGTTGCTTTGGATAAAAGCGTCTGCTAAATGTAATGTAATGTGGCGATGCCAGCGAAGATTTAACACTGGTGTGTGGGGCTGTATTGGAAACACTGGAATCTAAACTAACACGGTGTGGAAACCAGTCTGTGTTGCCCTTATGTCGAAACCGATGTGTGGAGGCCCTAACATCAGCATCCCCTGTCTTCACGACATTTGTGTCCACGCGGACCTACACAGTGTTACACATGCGCTGGCCTGGGAGTATGGCCGTGTGCAAAGGCACAAATCCCTGCACACTCCAGTCTGCCACAAGTCACCATGGTTTGTGTGAGGGTGGGCCACATGTAACACAGTTGTCTGTTCCTATTGCTGTCACAGGGAGACAGTGTGCTGGCGGCCGTCGCCACAGCGCATTTCAATGAATTCCACTTTAAATATCTAAATATCTGCTCTGCATTCACATTCCCATTCCCATTTGTCCCCACTGCAGGCCAAAGGCAACCTTTCAGCGCTGGCCAGGAGAAGCCAGCATGTCCCTGCCCCTGTCCCTGTCCCGCTCTGACCCCAGGGGCTGAGCCAGGGAACATGAATAATGTGCCACTCTGGTAGGGTGGGGAGATGGTCCTCGTGCTCGGAGCAGTTTAGGGCCGGTGAGTCAAGAATCCAGTGTGGAATATACATGATGAATGTTGCTCTCTCTCTCTTTCAATGTTTTTTTTATATTCTATTTGTTATTCTAAATTGGTTTGTTATTTCATTTTTTTTAATGGATGGAGGGGTGGGGGTAGGGGGTGGGAAAGATTTCATATGCATGGTAGACAATCATAGATTTCAGATTATAGCCTTCCAGCTGACCGACGCTATTGTAGTCGTGCACTGTTGGCGCTATTGTGTGTGCGTGTGTGCTGCAGATTTGAATGATATCATATGGTAGCCAACTACAAGGTCTACTGGAGAGACAGATCACCTCTGTGGGAAAAATCTAAAGGCTGGCAGCAGGACCAGATCAATAATTAAGGACCAGAATAAAGTCCTGCCTGTATCATTTATTTAAGTAAAAACCACTGACTGTGGAGGTACCTCAACCCCTCCATTCCATAACCAAAAACGCATGCACACACACACACACACACACACATATGCGCATGCATGCAAACACACACATACACACACACAAAAACCCTCCCGCAAAAAGTCAGTGTGTTTATATATGTATGTATGCAGGACGTTTATTTTTGTTTGTTGTTGGAAAAAAAAAAGTTTTATCTCATGCTCTTAATGACAGTAATGACATTGGAAATGACCTTAAGCTTCTAAGTCAGTATAAAAAACTGATTATGACTAATATGAGTACGGCTGAAGACAGGTTTGACTTGGTTTTCTAAACTCAGTAAGTGTTCAAAAGAATGATGATGTGAGAGGCAAAACAAAAATAAGACAGTCATGAATATGGAACTTTACATTTTCATTCAATTTAAATATTCATCATGCACAACGATTAGGATGTGGTGACGCCGTTATCGGTTTGAACAGGAAGAAAAGGGAGAGGGGGGGTAAAAACTTCTCAGGCTTGATTAATCTCATCAGGACATCATCAATAATGGATGCTCTCCAATCATGAGACTGGGATCTTATTCTCCTGCTGTGTCAAGGACTCAGACCTCTGGGGGGGAGCCAACAGTTTGACAAGACCATGGTATAGAACCCCCCTACACACCCCCACACCCCACACACAGATACTGACACAGACACACACACACACACACACACACAAAAGTACACAGCCCAGCAGAGGCCAGCCACACAAGCCAAAAAACACTGGGATGGCGTTCTCACATCATTCCATATATGAGGAGATCTTGAGATAAAATAACTGTGACAGAAGGGAAGTGGAATAAAAAACTGAGGCCACAACACTAACCTGGTGCTCAGAATATCCACTTGTAAAATCACATACAGTATTAGACGATATAATGCTCGCTGCTATGTGCCATTTTAGTTTTGAAGTCATCTTGAACATAGCTTAACGACTCTTTGGCTGATGTTTTTTTTTTTATTTCTGGATGCCTTAATATGTCAGACATGGTTGGTCACATAATTACACTACACGATACATTAGCACGGATTTGCCTTTCAAACCCCTCCGCAAAACGCCCTCATCCCACCCCGGCCCACCCCCACGGTGGGCAGGCGTGTGCCCAGGGCGTGTGAGACTGACAGACAGATCATGTGGAAAGGCAGCGATGAAAGAGTGAAAGAGAAAGGGAGAGTGGAGGACGGATGGATAGACGAAAGCAGGCTTTTCTGCTCGCTCGTGAAAGCGCACCCTTTTTTTCAGAGTGAATGCCTTGCTTCTAGAGCGTCTAGACATGCCCGCGTGTAAAGAGCTCGCTCGGTCTGCCGCACTTAAAAATCTTATACACCAATCTCTCACCCACTAGCCCCTTGCCTTTTCTCTTTCTCTCTGTGTGTGTGTACATGTGCATCTGTATGTGTGAGTCTGTGTGAGTGAGTGCACCCGACTCGCCAGTGTGCCAGGGGGCTGAAAATCATTTTCATTTACTTCAACCTTGCCAGCAGAAACACTCCACAGCTGTAGCGTCTGCTGTTAGAGCACCAACACTGACATCATCGGCAGTCACAACACCGAGAGAACACACAGCACCCTGCTTCCTGAACTTGCTTCAAAACTATTATGCAAGACATTTCATGATTAAAGCCATATAGCTCATTAAGAATGTGTTGTTATAGGAAGGTTAGATGTCTTTTGAATTATTACACCATCTGGATTCACTGTTTGTTTTTACAGGCAGAGAAGGTGGTGGTCTATAGGAGATAGAGAAGTTTGGGTTCAGGTTGGTCCCTCATGATATCTCCGTGACAATGACACAGGTGCTTGGGATTTGATTACAGAAAGCTATTGTGCCGATTGTGGTTGCTGTGCTGACAGAACTACAGATGCTGATGCATACTGATACAGAACAGACTATTGCTCATCCTCATGCACACACACACACACAGAAACAAACACACAAACACACACAAAAATATGCACACCACACACACACAAAAAGACAAAGACAACATACACAATCTCAAGCATACACACTTACACTTACACACACACAAACAAACACAAAGAGGAAACACAAGTATGTATATATACTCTTTCTCTCACACATTTATTTATGCATTTAGCAGACGCTTTTATCCAAAGCGACTTACAACTCGTCAACTATCAAGTGTTCAACTTAGGGTTAAGTGCCTTGCTCAAGTCAGTGTGTTTATATATGTATGTATGCAGGACGTTTATTTTTGTTTGTTGTTGGAAAAAAAAAAGTTTTATCTCATGCTCTTAATGACAGTAATGACATTGGAAATGACCTTAAGCTTCTAAGTCAGTATAAAAAACTGATTATGACTAATATGAGTACAGCTGAAGACAGGTTTGACTTGGTTTTCTAAACTCATAAGTGCCTTGCTCAAGGGTTAAGTGCCTTGCTCACTGGCGGCAGCTGGGATTTGAACCCACAACTTTTCAGGCTACTTGCACGCTAGCCAGGTTCCTTAACCACTACGCTACCACCGCACACACACACACACACATACAAACCCATGCAAACACACCACACACAAACACAAAGAGGAAACACAAGCATGACTGTTTTCATGCATACTCTCTCTCTCTCTCTCTCTCTCTCACACACACACACACACACACACACACACAAACACATGCAGACACCACACACAAACACAAAGAGGAAACACAGGCATGACCGTTTTCATGCATACTCTCTCTCTCTCTCTCTCTCAGACACACACACACACATACAAACACACCACATACAAACACACCACACACAAACACAAACACAAAGAGGAAACACAAGCATGACCATTTTCATGCTTTCTTATGCAGCTGAAGCTGGTGAAAACAGCTGAGATAAGAGCTGCTACCTCCCTTGTCTTCTCTCTCTCACTTTGCTAATGTTTCTCTCATTCTTCTAGTGAAAGCAATATCTGTCTGTGGTCAAATTTCCTATTCATAGCTATTGTATTATCTGGAGAAAGGGACAAAAAGAATTCTTGGACTGGCAACATGATCTGCACTGTAGTTGGTGAGGACAAAGTTTCAACTCCAGAGTACATTTCTCTTTCACACCTCTTTTCAGCACTTTAGTTTATTACCTACTACTCTGGGAGTGAAAAAACAATCAGAATAATTGACATGATATTAATGGTGTATTTTTCATCATTATAGTGGTTAATTAAGTATTAATTATGATTCTCTGCGTATGTCAAAGCCTTAATTCCTTCTTAAGAAAGAGAGGAAAACAAGGAAGGAAACCATTTATCACCCTTGCTTTTGTGTGGCTATGACTGCTATTGTGATGGACACTACAGTGGGTGAATAATGGAGCTGACTTTGAAGAGGGTCTGGAAGCTGAGGCTGGTGTGGGAGAAGAAAAGGGAGAGAGAGAGAGAAAGAGAGAAAGAGAGAAAGAGAGAAAGCATCACTTCTGGGCGATACATTTGCACCCACCCACCCCCACCCGCCTTCAGGAACACTGGTTCTGTTCTCACTTCACCTTAAATGTCCCTTCCATGATCAACCCCCGCCCCCACCAGAACCACCCAACACCAACCCCCACCCATACCACCATCCCCCTGGAGTGTGTTTTCCTACAGCTCCTGAAGGTGTGCTTGCCGCCATTGTGCCTCAGACGCTTGTGTGCTGCTTTGGCCCAGGGCAAGGAACCCCTCTGGTTGTTACGCTACAGGGACGTGTTTGGGTTTTTGTTTTGCTTCCAAGTGTCAGTTTGTGTGAAGCGTGGGACTGTCAGTGTTATGCCGACGCCGCACTGACATATGCCCGCTTGTCTCCTCCATGGATGACACATCTGATGAAGGGCGGACGGGGAGGCAGGCAGGGAGGGAGAGAAACGCGCTCGGAAAGAAAATCACACCTTTCCTGGCCAGGCTCCTCTGTGGCCAAACACATTTCCACTACAGAAACAACTGCATCGAAGCAAAATAAAAAAAAATAAAAACAAGAAACAGCTCTTAGGTGAACAATCACAACACCAGCGCTAGACAATCAGAGGGTTATATTTTGTAAAGGACTATACAATTTCATATTGCATCTCATATAATTAGATTTTTTAATGCTTTCATGTAAACTGTTTCTTTGGATTAAGAGAAATGGTGGAATATTTGAAACATCAAGTCATCAAACGGTAAAAACATCTTAAAAGCAAAACATTTGTGCAGATGTAATGCTTGTGGTGTGTGCACCCCTTTAGTGTTGCCTTCCTAACGCTAGTGTGAAGAATACATACAGTGTGAAGACAGAAATGTCAAAGCTGATCTCCAGTCAGGCTGGTCTTCTGACGGGGGCATGTTTAGCATTTCCTCGCCTGGGACCAGGAGCGCTAACATTTACCGCTGCTAAAGGACAGAGAGACAGAATTCCTAAAGCTCCTTGGGAAAAGAGCCGTTGGGAAGTTTTTAAATTCCTGCCACCATGCTTTATTCCAACCCCCCACCACCCCCGATTCCTGAGCCGAGTCCCCATGATGGCCACTCATGTGTGGATCCCCGCTGAATTATTTAGGGAAGTGTGAAGGAAGAGAGAGAGAGAGAGAAAGAGGAGACAAAAGAAGAAAGAGAGGACAATGGGAGATGAGAGTAAGACAGGAGTGAGAGGAAGAGAGGAAGAACAGACAGGTGAGAGAGATGAAAGGATGAGGAGATGAGAGTAAGACAGGAGTTAGAGAGAGAGCGAGAGAGAAAGAAGTTGAGGACACATATTAGTGTATGTGAAGGAATGACAGGTGTTTTGTGTCTGTCAGCAATGAAAATGTTCTCTCTCTCTTTCTTTCTCCCTCCCTCTGTCTCTCTCTTTCTTTTGTGGCTCTCCATCTGTTTTTTTGCAATTCTATAATTCTTTTAAAACTGTATTCTACATGTACATAATTCATAAAACAGTCTTAGACTCCTCTAGTTATTAATTTATCCCCCACTGTATCTGTTCATCTATTCATGATCACACTTTCCTGGTTCTCGCTCTTTCCCCAGAGCTGCAAGTTTTAACTCTGAATGCCGCTTATAGTTTTCACAAAATGCATCTACATCACTTTTCTTGCAGAGTATTTGCATAATATCTCCCTGTGTATTACCGCCAGTACGTACCTATGTAAAAGACATTCAGTTCTCCTTCTACTATGTCAGTAGAATATAAGTCTATGTTTAAGTTTGTTAGGATATGATTCTGTGCAGTTTGAATTGAGAATTTACCAGAACTATTAACTAATGTTTACGTAAGTACTGTATTGTGAACTATGCAATTAGTAAATTCAATATGAACTGAAATATTATGGAAGTGAAACACAGACACACACACACACACACACACACACACTATATCTGACCTAGTTACCAGCAAACAGGGGACAACTCTAAATAATTAGGTAAGACCAAGCTCTGCAAAAACACACACAGGGCGCGTCACACCACACCTCTCTGCCTGTGAACCAGTCCAATTAGGTCAGAGCTGACATAAGAAGGCCTCATATATAGGTTACCTCATTATGAGATGCTCTGCATGTATGTTCTCTAGGCTGACACAGGTAAGGCTTTGCTACAGGTAGAGAGTCTCTAGGGTCATGCAGGTATGCTGACATAACAAAAGGAGAGACCCACCCATTAGCCTCTACTCTTTGTCTCGGCCGAGCAGCTGAAACCTGGCACTACCCTGCCTTGCCTCTATGCATTCTGTATCACACACACACACACACACACATGCAAGATGTTCACCACACTGCACACTTCACATCTTACCGGTGTTAGTCAACACTGCTTAAGTAAGCCCCCTCCTATTGAGAGGGGACCAGTGAGGGTGCGTAGGTGATGGAGTGGGGTGAGGTATTGCTGAAGTCCATGTGTTCAAATTGTAGTGATATGCAGGACAGAGATCATGCATTCATCATAAGAATTCATGTGAACACAAGTGAAGCTGTGTAAAAGGCACCACTGTTTGCACAACCAGGTAAAAGAGGCAGCAAGTAAAGATAATGAGTCTCTACTCTTTTGATCCTGTGACGGAAATTTGGTTCCTGCATTTAACCCAGCTGTGAATTAGTAAAACATACACAGCACGCAGTGAAGTGAAGTACACACTAAGCCAGAGCATTTGCCTGCCTGCTACAGCCAGTGGCCACTCCACTGAAGCGGCACTTCTGTCTGTAACAGAAGCCTTAAAAGAAGCCAGAGCGGCAGGTCAATCCTCAGTATTAAACCTGCTTGATACGGTCAACCACTGCATCCTGCTGAACAAACTGGCAAACACGGACATCAAAGGCACACTCCTGGTTTGAATGTGTCATGGCTAGGGCAAACATCTGCACCACACCACCTCACCACAGGGGTGCCCCAAGGCTCAGTGCTGGGGCCCCTTCTCTTTGCCATGTATACCACCTCATTGGGTACAATCATCCTCTTGCCTTGCTTTTCCTGCTATGCAGGTGATACCCAGATCTATCTCTCCTTTCTTCTAGGTGACCCCACCATGTCAACACAAATCTCTGACTTACCCTGACATATCTGCATGGATGAAATAACATTGCCTCCAATTAAACCTCTCCGAAACTGAACTGCTGGTCCTCCCAGCCAAGCAAACCATACATCAACACATCAGCATTAAGATAGACTCCCTATCTGTTGCTCCCACCAAGGCTGAAAGAAAGCTGGGCATCATGATTGATGACCTTTGCTAAGAAAGAGTACCTCTAAGAAGACAAATCTTAGAGAAGAGTACCTCCTGGCTTAAAACTTCTAATTATCTGGAATGCACTTACAATGCACCCCCCAATTTCTCTCTACTTCACTTTTATTACACTGCTGCACTTTCATCTTCTGCAAATTTCCTGTTAGCAAGTTTAACACTCTTAGTAAGGTTGTAGCTTGAATTGAATTGTCTTTTTGTAAGTTGCTTCGAACAAGAAATGCATAAATGTTAACGTGAATGTAAATAAATAACTGAGTGCAAATGCAATACAAGGTATACAAAGACATTTTATTGCCACACGTAGACAGATACTGGGTGTCAGAAATACCATGAAACTGTATCTGTTTGTCAGCTGGTACTGTGGAAAAATTGTGAAGGTGGGTGTGGGGGGCAGTCAAGTGCATAGAATGCTGGGTTGGGGAGTGACTGTAGTTCACTAGGGTTACACCTACAACACCTGGCTGCTGCTCTCCTGTTGTCTGTCATATGGAACACTCACAATGAAGAGAACAGCAGAGAGTTCCGACAGACCCGACAAATTGAGTGCAGTACAGGACGAAATACCTGCAGAGAGATGGAGGTCCTCGTTGAGCAGTCTATCTGAAACACCCAACACTTAACCTTCACCACAGGTACAGATGGACAGAGGCCATCTCACAGAGAGCGAAGGAGAGAAGCACATCTCTGGGCTGAAGACGATTTGGGGTAGCGTGGGGTGTGGGGGCTAATGCTAGTTCTCCACCTGCTTCTTATTTCCTGAAAGCTCCTCTTGACCCTTTCAAGGGTGCACAACAAGCCTGTTTGGGAAGATGGCCACACTCTTTTCTTACCTTTCTTTACCACAGCCCCCCTTCCCTTTCTCTCACTGTTGGATGGCTTAACAGGGTGGCACAGCCTGCTCGACTGGGCAGACACTCTAAAGAACCCTTTTCCGGAACAATCTACAGGAACTGGTAAAATAATCTATAGGTAGAATCAGGAATAATGACGAACACACAGATGTCATGTCATATATCTAAATAAATTCTCTGGCCACCCCACACTTTCAGAAAGCAAAAACAATTGTCAATTTAAAATGTCACGTTCACTATTAGTATTCCCTGTCTACTGAAACCTTGAAGTCCACACTGAGAGGTCCATCAGCAGAGAGTGCCTGCCCATAATCATCAATAAATAAGGAAGATACACTGTCTTGATCTAGACAGTCAGGAATAGGTAGCCTGAGTGCAATCCACACATCTCTATCCTGTCTCTTTGTAGCAATTTAAGCCTTTCTCAGAAACTGTTAAAGTGAATAACTGTTCAGTTAGAATCTTTATTGTGAGTGCCTCCCCTGTGTGTGGGTATGTATAACAATGAATAGAATGCTTGCTATATGTCTGTGTGTGTGTGTGTGCTGTGAGCAGATGACCAGTTTGCTGTTTTGAGGGAGAGCCGGTGTCTTAAGACACTGCACTTACACTCTCAGCCACCGTATCAAATGTCGGCTGTCACCCTCTTGGTGGGAGGTTAACCCAGTGTAGTCCCCCCTCTACACCCCCTCCCTCAACACACACACTCTCATACACACAAAGCCAGACGTCCTCCACACGACCCCCCCTTAACACACACACACACACTCACCAAACCACCAATCTCCTAATCCTGGGAAGAAAAGGAGGGGTAGACATCAGTTGATCTCAAGGCTAAGGATCACGGATCACCTCCACACCCACTTGCCATACCCCCACACCCCTTGTGCATACACACACACACACACACACACATACACTCTACTCATTCTGCTCTCCTCCCCCCCCCCCCATCTTTGCCCCCTCCCTCTGGCCTCAGTGGGGCTCAATCTCGGAGAGGAGGCACCACTAAAGCTGGGTGCGCAAGTCGGCAGCCGGCGCTCTGGGATAGGCCAGATTAGGTGCCGCTGATCATCTCATCATCACTAATAACAGTCACAGCATGTAGAGATCATTATGCCTTTCATGATGCACTGAACGAGGGAGCGTGTATGAGAGACAGAGAGAGAAAAGAGTGAGAGATTGAAGGAAGACAGGGGGGGAAGAATAAGTTAGTGAGTGAGTGTATGAGATGAGAGAGTGAAAAGGGAAGAGAAAAGAAATGAGTGGGTAAAGAGACAAGACAGAGAGAGTGAGGTAGAGAGAGAGTGGTTAAAGAGAGAGAGGGAGAGAGAAAGTGAACGAGAGAGTGGTTAGAGAAAGAGAGATAGAGAGAGAGGTTAGAGAAAGACAGTGGTTAGAGAGAGAGACAAAGAATGGTTAGAGAGAGAGAGAGAGAGAGAAAGGTTAGACAGAGAGAGAGAGAGGTTAGAGAAAGAGAGTGGTTAGAGAGAGAGACAAAGAATGGTTAGAGAGAGAGAGAG
Source organism: Tenualosa thibaudeaui (assembly GCA_027481765.1). Lineage (NCBI taxonomy): Eukaryota > Metazoa > Chordata > Actinopteri > Clupeiformes > Clupeidae > Tenualosa > Tenualosa thibaudeaui. The sequence continues at coordinate 467,119 of JAIFZK010000203.1, read as the reverse complement.
AGAGAGAGAGAGAGAGAGGGGTTAGACAGAGAGAGAGAGAGAGCATGGGGGATTATGTCCAGCTCTCCAAATGGCTACAGTGGTGCGTCCACAAGCAGGGAGAGCAGATTAGATTACACAGGCACTGTCTTCACTGTATGCTGATAAACCCTCAGGAGAGGCCAGATTACCAATCATCTATCATCACTAATTACACCCAACACACGGGGGGCCCAGCAGATTAGCAACTCCTGATGGCCTCATCTCCTCTCCACAACTCTCCCCGTGCACATACGGACACACACACGCACATGCACGCATGCGCACACACATACACACACACACACACTCACACACGCATGTATACTGTACAGATCCACCCAGACAGAAATGCATGCAGACACATGCAAGCATACACACACACACAGACAAACACATCCATGTGCAAAGTACACATACATGTACAGGTGCATGTCATAAACCAATAAGCCATAAATGCTACTTTTATGAATCAATTTATGAATACCATTTGTGAATCGTGCTACATGCCATTGTTTCCTGATCATTTTGATTCACTATTTAATTCAGTGTCTAGTGAGTATTTTGTGTGTGTTTGTGTGTGTGTGTGTGTGTGTGTGTGTGCGCGCATGTGTGCATGCACATGCATGCATTTGTGGTGAACATGTGTGTGTAAGTGTAGAAGTGTGTGTAATATCTAAGTCCCTTGCTGTATTAGGTCTGTGTCCATGTTGTTCTGGATCAGTCCTGTGTCTGTCTGTGTTCTGAAGCGGCTGTGGCCCATGCTGAGAGGGCCTGTGCAGACACTGTGTGCTGTGGTGTGATGTGGTGTAGTGTATGGGTTTAGGTCTCCAGCGCTCCCACAGAGGCCCCTAAGCAGATTTCCTGCCCATCGAGGAACACTGTGCCGTGGTGATGGTGGTGGTGGGCATGGATGGGGGTCTGCCGCAAAGCAAGTTCTTTCATTTGCACTGCTCTGATCCCTCACTAAACCCCCAGCCCCATGGGTACCCTAACCCCCAACACACACACACACACACACACACACACACACACACACACACACCTCATCATAGGCATCGCACACACACAGGGGCTTTTGTTTTGATTTGCTATAGGATGATGAGGATGCAGATGAGAGCAGAGATAATGCATAAGGCATTAGACTCGAGTGTCTAACCAGCCATCTGCTCCACCAACCAAGCACTTAGCATATGGTATACTATATTACACACAAACAACGCCATAACAATAAACGTTATTACTGTATAGTGTGTGTGTGTGTGTATATGTCTGTGTGTGTGTGTGTGTGTGTGTGTGTATTGCAATATGATGGCCTGAGACAGAATGGAGAAACATATATAGTGATACAATAGCCTATCACATCACATATAGTGCTACTGTGTGTACAATATACAACACTATGTGCTTGTAAAAGATGGGTCATAGTATTGGTATTGTTTTTTTTTAAAGGCATCATGGCTAAATAATCTAGGAAGAAAGATTTAAGGAAAAACACAACTAAAAGTTGCCAAGAGGAAGATGGAGTTTAAGAGATGGGGTTATCCGGAGTGAATCAACCCGTAGCCCTGTTGTTTAAATGTTTTTCTTATGACCACATTTGCGTTAGCTGGCAGTTTGTAAATTCTGACAATTTTTTGACAAATTTGACAAATGTGGTCGACAGCACCCGAATCAACCTCAAAGAAAAGGGATTTGGGCTGACTGATCCCGGATTTTTTCTTTAAGAGATGTTTACAGTTCTACACCTAAGTATAGACTTTTCCATTATTCCATTATTAGTGCCAAAGCCACTCCTTATGGCTCTTTGATGTAATATAAATGTACAGTAAGTAGTTTGGGAACGTAATAAAACATTCAGGCATTGGTTTTCTTTTACCACTGGAACAGTCTTAGACTGGTATTTGATCATGGTTGTTGTTCCGAGGCTCTCAGTAATGCTTGGGTGGGTGTTTGTGCCTTTAACCCATCACATGCATGCAGGGTCAGGGACGATGTCCAGACACCACCACTGCACCTTCTAGAGGTGTAATAAAAGAGTAATTAAGGAACACACACACCTCTGCGAAATGCTTGTGAGGATTGTGGATGGATGTGTATTGTCGTTATTGTTACTATGGCGATGATGATAATGCACATCACTAGTTTAGCAACATGGCTACTTATATAAGAAAACAGGTTCTTATACCATACATTTTTGTACATTAAAGCATTTGTTTAGGAAATCTGTGTTAAATTTAGTAGAACGGAAATGGTGAGTGATAGAAATGCTGGGCAGAAATGATAAGGGTGCCATACGCAAGCCGGAAGACCCCTGGGAGGTGAGGGGCATTATGAACTGTGGATAAACCTTCCTTAGAGAAATCTCAATGCATTTTTTCCAGGCCTGTTCCAGCCACAGGGGCAATTCATTACGCATATATGCAATATGGACAGTATTTTTTTTTTAATATTAGTACAGTTCATCATGCTCTGCTGACTCTAATCAAAGAGGAAGAGGCATTCATCACCATCTGCCTCGATCCGACAGATTACCCCATAATTGAACCATAATTATTAAATTAATAGATTTCAGTGGAACCAGACAGGGTCATTGGTGGGGGCTTGCTGAAGGAAAGTAAAGTACCATTACAAAAAGTACCACAGCGCATTGTGAGAATTCCTCCACTACAAAATTGAAAAGCAGTTCTCTGTGATGTCTAAACACACAAGCACACGCACACACACATACACAAAGCAGTTTGATCGAAGGAGCTGAAGTATAATCATCTGAAAGAACTCTTGCCCATGTAATGTGGAAATGAAAAGGAAATATTCATATTTAGGGAAAACAAACTATTGAAAAATTCCTCATTAGACCTTATTAATATATGCAAATGCTCGTAATTAGAGAAAGGACCTTGGTGCCTGTGCACTGCATCTTCTTTTTTCTCTCTCCTCATCTGTTTTGTGTTTGTTTGTTTGTGTTTTCAACTCTTTTTTGAAGCTCTCTCTCTTTTTCCTTCTCTCTGCGGGCAGCATGTCCTCCTCTCCTCCCCTGACTCCCTCATTGGACTTAGCCTCCACTCTCTCTTCCTTTCCGCTCTCGTGGTCCTTTCAACACACACACGCACACAAACATGCGCATCCCCCCGGAGAGGAGCGTCCAGTATCTCCGCCCTTCCTCATTCCTGGCTGCATCTCCTGGCCTTCTCCTTCTCCTCCTCTTTTTCCTCTTCCTCGTCATCCTCCCACTCTTCATCCCCGCTGCCGCTGCCCACTGCACCCCACTGGTGTCGGCCCACTTCTCATTCCCACCCGTGCCTCCACCAGCGCCGCCTCTCACAGTGCCAGCCTGATCTGCTCTCTCTCTCTGTCTCTCTCTCTCTTGCTTCGTTCTGTTTCACGCCAGACCCCCGTGGCACTCTCGTCCCATCCACTGACGACCCGCATTAAGGTTTAATAGAGCTGCTATCTGCAGAGCAAAGCCTAGTGAGGCTTACTGAATCCCATTCACTCCTGTGGTTTCTGTACGCTAAGCTGGTGCTAATGATAGGTGGAGATGATCATCGTGAACAGAGAGGTACACAGCACATTCTCTCTCTCATCATAGCTAACCGACGGCACCCTGGACAATGGACAATATTCTCTCCCCAACAATGTGGAAAGTTTTGTCTGTAATAGGATCACATGGAGTAGAGTAAAGTTATAAAGTAAAGTAAGTGTAAGTATGAAGATGTCAATAATGCTGACAATAATAAAAGAGAATTGAATGTCTAGGACTTTATTGTGTTTACCATTAACTTGGTTGCTTCATTCTTGTTGCTCACATAGATGATAAACACAAAACTCTTCTCTCTGTGTCTGCATGTAATGGCAAACTGACAGATGGGGCCTGCATTCTGAGGAAACACTGGAATGTGCAGCGAGGACATGACTTCAAGGCTATGATTATTTCAATGTTACAAAAATGCCCAACGGATAACTAATTAAATTAAATGACCAGTCAAATGAATTCAAAACGATCTCCGGTTTATTTCCCACAAATGAGCATTTACTGGCACAAACATAAGTTATCTCTTTTTTTTCTCTTCACAACATTTTCTTCCTCCCCTTAAATAATTCACTACATGGTTGAATAAATGAACATGAAAAATACTCTCAGATGGCTAAAAAAGTATAAGCTAATTGGAGCTAAGAAAGTTTCCCCCCCCACACACTTTTTTATAATCTTTTATACTTTTTTGCATTGTACCATCTGACTTTCCTCTCTTCTTTCATGTCACTTCGTTAGGTTTAATTTATTAATGTCCAATACTTAATGTGCCAAAAATGTCAAATTCAAAGCGTTGAAAATGGGGCATTTTTTTCATACTCCCGGTAAAGGGGGATGCTCAAGCTGTTTAGAGGCTGTTGTTTTGGCTCAGGGGGCCTGCGGCAGGCAGACACGGGAACAGGGGAACAGAGGATCGTGCAGCCGTGGGAGGGTTCTTGACGGAGGCACACAGGGGCCTCACCACTGCCTCAATGCTGCCTTCCTTGCCGCCGTAGTCGCAGCAGCAGTAGGCTGCCAAAGGACACGCAACTTCTCACAAATTCAAACTTCCTGACTGATGTGGCGGAGGCAGCATGCTGCACCAGCAGCTGCGGAGGCAACACCAGGAGAACCTCAGGCCGTCAGAAGTGCATCCAAGGGAAGTGCAAGAGTTTAGCTGTTGTTTTTCCAGAACTTACTATTCCTCTGTCCGCAATGCATCTTTTAATTATCAAGTGACCGGTTCTTAAATGGTTATTTTTTGTACACAGCTTTGTACCACAACTCTTATACACACTTATTTCCTGAAAATGATCAGGACAGAATCATAGTAGTATCCAGAAGAGCCACTTGAAAGTGCCATCTTCAACAATGACATGTCTGGGTAAGCCTCCAATACAAAAAGAACTCCAATACAAAGAGAATTACTACAAAGACAAAGAGCAATGTTTTCCTTCATGCATTGATGGCAATGGCATCTAGCATAAAATAATTATATGACACAATTGTCTCTATCCACCTGCAGCATGATAAATGAACCTTCAGTACTGATGGACATGTCACCGACATAAAATGCCTAACTACCATTAGCTGACAAGAGGATGCAACAAGTTAGAAACACCATACACAAGGGTAACATATTCATGATTCCAAAGCAGACGATAAGTGGTACAGTAACTTGCACATGTTAGAGCAATTTAGCCAGGCAATGGTGCCACGTAATGTGGTTCAGACACTTTCCAACTAATATTAACTTTTAAACCATAAATAGTCTTCAGTGGTAATGATCATCCAATGAGAACACTATTAACTGGTCATGTGATTACCTGGCATTAGTGCTCAAAGAGTTACCCCATGTGTCATCAGCTTGAGAGCTGTCATGACCAGTAATGGTAACATGACAGTTGGCAGCCATGATGACAGATGAGATTGACTGTCATAATGATGGATGACAGGATGACACAGGCCCATATATGACTAGATTGTCACGCTCTTGCTAAAAGGTTTAAGAAATACAAACATAATTCAAGTTAACTGCATTAAGTGTCTTCCTGTCTTCACCTTCACCATCCTGGTTCTTTATAATGTGGAAGGAAAAAAAAATCTCCTGAAAGGTGAAATCCGGTGCGATTCAATCCATAGCCCTGTTGTTCCAGGTCATGGCATGTTGTCTGTAGTAAAAAGTACCAAATTATACAACATAGACCGCATTTCGAACCAGCAGCTAACGTTAACTGAATTGGGCATAGGAAAATGAAAGTGAAAGTAAGTCACTGCTGTTAGTGCTACCTACCGGTTCACTATTCAGGTCAGTGTTGTATCAAATTTTCCATTTTTTTCCCTAAAAACAGCACTCGGTGACCTTGAACAACAAAGCTATGGGTTGATTCACACTGGATTTCTCCTTTAATCCTGTCAACTCCAAAACATACAGGGTCTCTGGGGCATATTTCCCAATGGTCATTACATTGTCCACTACAGCGGTAATCAACTGTAATTATCTGTGTTAATCACCTCTCATTATCTACATGGCTCACTGCAATCAGAAAGTAACAAGGCACTCGCGGTGTAAACACAAAATGATGAAAAAAAAGGATGCAAATGGTAACAGCATATTCCATTGTTTCTTCATACAGTTCATTTGAAATGATGTAGAACAGTGAGCAATCGAGTAATGAAATATGTCATAGGCTGAAATGATACTGGACTGACTGTTGCATATACAGCAATTGATTATTTTGAAACCACTAATCATGGCATTGTATGTAATTATGCAGCCTATGTGTGTGTGTGTGTGTGTGTGTTAAGAAAATGGGGCTGTAATTTGTTAGCATAAGTGCATGATTGAATCAATTAAAGGTCCTTCATAAATGAGAAAATGGGAAATGAATTCAGTGGAGAAGCTAAATCTTTAAAGCTAAACTCTGAGGAGTTTAGCTTTAAATCTGCGGTCATCTCTTTTCTTTCCCTCTCTTTCTGCTCCTCACTCTGTTTCTCATTCTCTCTTTTTCCATCTTGTTTTCCTTACACTTACCGTAACATGCACACATATAGTAGTGAGATACATGGATACACACACACACACACACAAACACACAGACAAGCACACAAAAACTCAATCAGTGAAAACACACTCACTAACTCACAAAACAATATTGTTTCTATAGTAACCTTTGCACAGCACAAAATGTTCAAGAGCCAATTTCTTGTACCATTTGCCCATTTGATTAATTATGTCTTTGTAGAGAGTGAATGGGGTGTGTGGGGGGGTGGGGGTGGGGAGTGACTGTCATCTCCGTCTCAGGACACGGGACAGCGCATGTTACAGACAAACAGTGGTATTGTTTCAGCCAGTCGTTTACCACCCCCCCCTCCACCCAAAACTGCCCACCTCCCTCTCACAACAAAACCCCCAACCTCCCCCCCCCCCACACACACACACAAACCTAAACCCAAACCCACACACACACACACACACACACACACACACACACAAACCCAAACCCACACACACACACAAACCTAAACCCAAACCCACACACACACACACCGCCACCCCACTACTGCTGGGATCCCATGAAGCCCTGGGGAGCCGGCCGCCGGACAGGGAAACAAAATGACCGCCTCCCCTAATGAGCTGCTGGCTGTCAGGAGCGTTTAGGCACAGAGGGAGGGAGAGGAGCGCTCAGAAGGATGACAGCAGCGCCCATGCATATGCACTACTAAAAGAGAGGGACACAGAGAAAAGGGGGAGAGGGAGAGATGGAAGATGAAAATGGGAGAAAGTGGGAGACATATGAGAGGTATAGGGACAGAGAAAAAGAGAAAGGAAGAGAGAGAGGGAGAGGAAGGAAAACAAAACAGTGGTAGAGGAAGGGAGGGAGAAAAAGAGGGAGGAAAAGAGAGAGAGAGGGAGCAAACAAGAGTGGGAGGGGAGAGAGGGCCAGAAGTTTGACCACATGCTTTTCTCATTCTGCCTCTGATGCATTCTCTCTCTCTTTCTCTCTCTCTCCCCTTCTGTCTTTTCCTGTTTCTTTTTTTTTTTTACCTCACTTTTTTTTTGTTCATTGCATCCCATTCAGTCAGTCATTATATTTCCCTTGGCCGTGTCTTAGGCTCATACTGTCGGTAAGGCCACACGGCCCGGTCCTATTCAAAGCAGACACTCTGCAATTAGGCACAAAGGTCTCTACCACTGTTTATGGCCACTGAATGGAAGTCCTATGAGTAGGAAAGCATAATGGCAGTTTGAAGACAGTATATCTTAATGGGACTGATTTCCAGGGTGAAAGCTTCAGTGTTGCAAGTTAAAGACACAATGGAAGATGTTGTTTGATTGAAATGTGCATGTAGCCTGTAGTATGTTTGTGTGCATGTTTCCATTGATGCCTAGAGGTGATTTTGTTGTTGCTACTGCACTTCTGAAGTCTAAAAAGAAACAGAGACACCTGTGTGAATCTGGGAAGAGGCTTTAATGACACAGAGAGAGTATTATTCACTATGCGAAATACTATAGTTTTGAATTACTGTGTCTTGTCCCCTCGGAAGATTTAATTTTCTTTACTTCTAATTTCCATTTCTGAATTATTGTTTCTTGTCCCCTAGGAAGATTTCTGAGTTTAAATCTTAAGCATAATGGTTCAGGCTGAACTTGTGATAATCTTAAAAGCAATATTCCAGAACATTTGCACCCACAGCCCTGTTGCTCAGCTAACAGATAAGGGCAAAAATCCTTAGTTTAAGTTTCAGCTTCTTGGGGGCATAAAGTTAACATGGGATGAATAAAAGATAGGATCTTTTTTTATTTGGTTTTACGAATCCTATCTTATCTCAGTTAGGATATCCTAAATGCGACATCTAGCATCGGTTTTCAACTTTTCTCCCTTACTAGCCTTACTTAGCCACCGACGCAACCTTTTACCAGAACCATGCATTTTTTTCATTACAACACAGCAGCAAAACTATTGTTTTTTCCCATGTCATGAAGTTAGCGCCAGTGTTTTTCTTGCTAAATGGAAATACAACAACCACATTTCTATTCACATTTCTATTTTGATGTGACACAACAATTAGATGGCTAACTCTGGAATTTAAAGCAAGGGAGAGAAAAAGAGAGGGAGCCACCGTTAATAAGGTGAGCTAGAGGATAATAATGAATATTAACGTCTTCTGCCTTACCAAGTTAGCGAACACATAGCCAAAGATCTATAATATTGTGTGGTGGGATTTGTAAGTTAAGACAACCTCACAATTGTTCTAAAGACTTGGAGTTTGGATGCTTCTGTAATACACCAAATGTATACCAGAAATCTGTCTAAGACCCGTGCCGTGGCTTTTAACACATAACATAACTGTGGCCCCTGACCACCCATGCAGTTGGAGAAACCCACTGCACTGACATGCTTCCTGTACTTCATTAATTGGTCAAGGGGGGGGGGGGGGGGAGTGGACTGGAGATTGTGCTCAGATGTATGGCCATTATTCACACTTACTAGGTCCTGCTGGGCTCTACATATGCTTGGTATGTTTGATTCCCGCCATTACGGAAATGTGCATATCTGTTCTCAGACAATGACAGCCATCTGTCCATCTCTTTTTCTCTCTATCTCCCCCATCTTTCTCTCTCTCACACACACACACAAAACAAGTGCTGTTACGCAAGGAAGCCAAGACCCTTTAAACTCCCATGGGAACTGATCGATATCCTCAGTGATGTTGAGACTCACGTTTTATGACAGATACGACCTGGCATGCCACATGGACATTGTCTGGAAGTTCAGACCATTCAACAAGTGCAGTGCAGTGCAGTGTCTGCATTCAAAGGCACCCTCATCAGCAACACCGCTCATGTACAGCCAAGAGGAGGAGACAGAAGAGGAGGAGAGAGAGATTCACTTATCACACACAGTGTGTTTAAGTGCGTTGCCACAATGACGGTGAATAATTACGTGCGCTAGATGACAGCACGGATACCATCTTTCTGCTGAAATATGACTACAGATGTTTAATTAAAAAGGGCCTGGAAGACATGTGTGTAAGGGGCATGTGTGTGTGTGTGTGTGTGTGTATGTTTCATTCACACTCCCTCATCAAATAATCACTCACGTGTATGTGAATGCCCAGAAACCTCTTCTGTTGTGGACCACCACTGCCTTACAAACAAATTAAAAACCTGCTTTATAGCATCTCAGCTGACATGCAGGACAACAAAACCTGGAGACACAGAGAGAGTGCGTCATGTGTTTTGACGTATGTGTGAACCTTATACATGTGTCCCTAAACGAGTTTCATGAACGCGTGTGTATGTGTGTGTGTGAGACGTGTGTCTGGATCACATGCCCTGTGTTGTGAGGGCCTTGACAGGTGGGTACAGTAATATCTTTCCTAATTCCACGCCCCCCCCCCCCAACTCCAATTGCCCTTGGCAGCCCCCTCAACCCCCATCTAATCCTAAGGGGCGCGGTGGAGCGTGGCGGGGAGGAGAACAGCGTGGGGTAAAGGGCTATACACTGTGCGTGTGTGTGTGTGTGTGTCCTTGACAGCTGTGTGCTACAGTATATTACTTGGCCCTGAATCCTTGTGACAAAGCCCAACAGCCAAACGTACAAGTACACACACAAACACACACACACACAGGACAGCACAAAGACAAGGAGGCTCTCACACGGTGAGATGATGGGATGGACAGATGGACACACACACACGCATGTGCACACACACACACGCACACACACACACACACACACACACACACACACACACACACACACACACACACACACATACACAGATGAAGTGATTCAGGAAGACAAACATGATAATGATAGAGCAACAGAGAGAGAGAGTGTGAGTGATAGACAGAGCGACAGGCTTAAGCACAAACAGATTAGGACATACAAGGACAGACTAATACACACACTCTCTCTCTCTCTGATACACACACACACACACACACACGCACACGGAGGAGACAGACTGATCCAGCCACAGACAGAAGAGACCAATAGAAAAAAACGAAGTTAGATGAGGGATGTTTGATATTTGCCTTAGTTTTTCAAACCGTACTGCTGTGCATGATATCAGCTGACAACAAAGCCACGGCTAGTAAGCACCCTGTTTGAAGGCTCTGATTTAAAATAGCAGCTATGTGCATTTTGAGCTCAAAGGACTATGATAGTTGCACTCTCAGCCCATGGAGATCACTCAAAGGCAAGGCAGATACCTTATCTTCATAGTGTTTGTCAGTAAGAGGATCATAATGCGTAAATGACTCAAAACAACCTATAAAAGCTTTTTTTTAAAAGGCCCACAAAGAGCAGCTACCTGTTGTTACATTTTTGCTGTATTAAAAGCTCTGTACTGCAGCAAGACCAAGTGCGAGAGGCTGATTAAATGGATGAGTAGCTGGGTAGTGAGTATGGGAGATTCAGGGCTGAGTATGACCTACTGTAGGTGTGAATAGCTAACTTCCTGTCTGGATGTGACCCAACATGCTCTGAAGGAAAATTACCTCATGACCTTGTCAGTACCTGATTCCCAATCAGGCCCCCTTGGGGCCAGTTCCAGGAGCATTTACATAATATCAATACTAAAGGTGGTTTATACAGAATTTTTACTAAAATAAACATTTTGAATTTATCTAGAATTTACACTGTCAAGTTACACTGTACATGTGTTTATTTACATTTCAGGTGTAAATGAGAGGCAAACAGTGATCATGGATAACATGCAAACAGCGCACCTTTCTACCCCATTACACAGCCGACAAACAAGTAATCAGCCAGGGAGGGAAGTTGCCAAACTGGGAAGTGTTTTCTGGGCACAAGTAGAGGGTGGGAAAAGATGGAACCGGCTGCTCCTGAGCTGTAGCCTCAACCCAAGCTTCTCACAGTCTTTTTCAAAAACTATCTGTATTGTGTCAGAATAGAGACAGACAGTCAGTCAGTCAGAGACACAGACCAGGTGATGTGTCGTAGAGACAGACACTAGACTCTAGACACAGACAATGGCATGTTTGACACAACTAGGGATTTGTTTTTGTTGTTTTGTTTTCGCCTTTGTTTTGTGGGCACATAACAAAGAATGGTTAACCAAACAAACGTCCTATGAAACAAGCGATATTCCCAGAGCAACCATCAGCATGAGGAAGAGAATGAAAGACAATAAAGACAAAGAGAGAACGACAGAAGAAGGAAGAGAAGAAGGAAAACAATGACACAGAAGCAAAACCAAGCGCTTGTAAAAAGCAGACAGTGAGAGAGGGTGGCTGGATGGGATGGACAGGGACAGGGAGAGGAGCAGGGGCAAGGGCAGGGGCAGGGGCAGGGGTGGGTAAGGGTGGTGAGGGTGGTGGTGGTGGGCCAGACAGAGACCCCTAATGAGCCCTCGATGAGGGCTGCCACGGCCCTCTGATTCACCCGCTCATGCCCACCCGCTTGCCAAACCCAACCACCCGCCCGCTTGCCCGCCTGCCAGCCAGCCCACTTGCCTGTGTGTTCCCCGCAACACACGGTCTGGCCGAACCACTCCGGATTAGAGCTAATTCAGATTAACTCTGTCAATCACAGCGGACATGACGACCACAATGCTCAATGATAATACTTGTTTATTTCATAAACAATGGCCACAAAAAGTTTTTTTTCTTTTTTTTTTGCGGGCCTTCACCACTGAATAACACTCGTTCTCAGAGGGTCTTCGGAACAAGGTCATTTGCATTCAGTCTAGACATGACATCACATTTATCCTTTTGTTTTCCATAAACAATATGTATTGACCTGTGCTTTGGTGGGGGTAACTTCCCCACGTACAGTCTTTTGTTTCCGTCAAGGCTACATAACTGTGTACCCCCTCAAAATGACCTAATGCTAACTTAAGGGGCTGATCCCAAAAGTCAATACAAGCAATAAAAGCAATACAATTGCCAATTCTGACTATTCTTGCCTATTCAAAAACTTAATTTTTGAGGGCTAAAATTAACCCTAAGGACCAAACCAAAAGTTCTGGATCATCCTCTTCCTCTTTGTTTGATGGCCCATTGGTGAAGGCTACAGTTAGTGCACTTTCAACTCAAACGCCTCACACAAATACAGACCAATTATGCCCTAATGAACCCCAGCAGCACTGTGGTTGGGGGAGAAGGAGTCGGTGGTTTAGACGGGGAGATGTGGGGGAGGAGGTAGTTTCGGCGTGGGGGGGGGGGGGGGGTGGTGGTCAAGTGGGACAGGGACCTATCAGACAAAAGGCGCAGATGCACTTCCTCTGCGTGCATATCTCTTTGACCAATTACCCGACCATGCACACAACACAACATTGCCAACACTGCCATGATGTGCCCATCAAGCCATGGATGTCATCCCACTCGCATGTAATGTGCTGGGATGGACTGGAGCAATCAGCTAAATACCTCAAATATCATTCAAAATACAAATTAAATGTTGTAATCTAAATTTTAGGGATCCTAGATAGGAGTGATGTACTGTTACGTCAAGCCACTGAACCCCCTGGCATCAGTGCTGCTTTGCTATGCTCCAGTGCCTGGGCTGTCTGCTCTGCACTGCAAGGGGAAGGACGCTGGGGAGGAGGAGTGCTTTGGCTGGCTCCTGACAAGCAGGTCCCTAAAAGGTTGGTGATTACCCCAATTAAACGGCATTGCCATCTCTGTCCCAGGTCCTCTGTCCAAATGAGTTTGTCTGAGGTGCTATAATGCTACCGTCACTGCCACCGCGACCCCTGCTACAACTGCAACGCTCTCCAACAGAGCCCTCAGACTCATTATAGCCACTCATTTTGTGTATCAGTGCTCTTGTGCATCTTCACACAGAGATGTAATCTCTCTATCATCTCTCTTTCTCTCTCTCTCACACACACAGGGGGATACATAAGGATGATAGGGATGTTTACCACAACCACGTGGATGAACAAATACAGTGTGAAACAGCTGTCTGTTGGTGAGTAGCTGACTGGATGAAATAGAGTTCAGTCAAACAGTGCAATGACGGATTTGTATTGTATGTTTCCCAACCATGGGATGCCCAAGCCATCCAACTGTCAAGCCTGTCAGGGAAACTTGGTATCTGCATTTAACCCAATTATGAACTAGTGTGCAGACAAAGTGTGCATGCTATAGCAGCCAGCAGCTGCATGCTATAGCAAAGCCCTGCAAGCACTGAGGGGTTAGGTTCCTTGCTCAAGAGCACTTCAGCCCAAAGCCCTAACCAGTAGGCCATGGCTTCTGACAGATCATTACCACAGATGATACTTCCTTGGATTGATTGTCTCTAATCTTTGTATCTACTATAGTAGTCTTACTATAAACTGATTAATATAAGCCAGTGGTGTGTGTGTGTGTGTGTGTGTGTGTGTGTGCATCTGTGCGAGAGCAAGTGTGAACCACCAACCACTGCACAGTAACAATAACAGACCTGTGTCAGAGACAATTTGTATTTGTGGGGACATGGAAGACCACACTTCCCTAAAACTAAACAGAATGCCTTTTGTTCTCAAGGTGCTGCATCACCATATCGAGAGACGAATTTCAGAGTGCACGCAGCACTTGTGTTTTTAGCTACAGCACAAACTGTGTGATTTTACCCACAACACAAACTGTGTGATTTTACCTATAGCACAAACTGTGTGATTTTACCCATAACACAAACTGTGTGATTTTACCCATAACACAAACTGTGTGATTTTACCAATAGCACAAACTGTGTGATTTTACCCATAGCAGAAAATGTGTGATTTTACCCACAGAACAAACTGTGTTGGTATACATCCCTTCTCATTGCTTGCGCGGCAGAGGCACATGCACGCACAAAAACACATAGCCTACACATTGTCATGCACAGATATCACACACAAACACAAAACCGGCTGTGTAAAAACTCTCACGTGCACTCGCTTTCTCCATACACATACACATACACATACACATACATACACACACACACACACACACACACACACACACACACACACACACACACACACACACACACACACACACACACACACACACACACACACACAATACACATGCTTGTCCCAGCCACAGTAGTGGAAGAATCTGTATCTCTGCTCATATCTCCCTTTTGACTTTGAGAGGAATTATGCCCATCATATGAGGCGGGTGACTTTGTGAAGGCCGTGGCTTAATCATCGATACCCCGTGCTCAATCGCACACCGCCACTACTGCTCTCGCCTCCATCTCGCCACTAAGGATCACCATCTAATTACTTCTGAGGACGGTAGGCAGCCCAGACCACCTTAATGCACTCACTCACACACACACACTCACTCACTCACACACACACACACACACACACACACACACATAGACACACACACACACACACACACACACACACACAAACACAGATACAGTAACACACACACACCGTGGTAAATTCCTCACAAAGCACAGCGAGTGCACCCCTTTCAGTTCTATTCTCTATGCATCTCTATCTCCATCCAGTCTCATTTTATCCTTCAGAAATAAACAATATGGCTACATCTTAAAAACCTTAAAATTACATTATGCAAGTTTCTTCCTAAACACATCAATTGACAGGCTGACAATGTTGTTTCTGGTCTTGATGAGGTCATCTTATGCACTGTAAAAAAGTTAGCTTCCTATCTTACCACATAATGCCACTTAAATTTCCCTCTTTCATCGCTTTCCAATGACAAAGTCCTGTAAAGGTGCTAAAAATCAAAGAGTTGCCTGAATGTGTTACTGTACACCGCCATTATACCACTGTCATGGTCTCCTGTGCTCTAATTTGGGTAAAATGTTACTGTTGAATGAGTAATTGGCCTGCATTATACCACAGGTAATCCTTGGACCTCTTTACAGGTGTAGTCATCAGCTTAGAGGAAATCCAATACACGTCTCCTCCTCTGTCGTAAAGGTCAAAAAAAAAAAAAATGCAGCTTGGCAAGATGGATTCTACCACATTCTTTCCACTGTAAAAATGCAGACGGAATGTTTTGTTTTTGCATCATCATAAACTCTATTAGTTTTGGACAAAAAAAAAACTTAAGTAACACAATGAATAAAAAGTTACAGTGCACATACACATGGTAACTAAGAATGGTCCAGAAAGCATGCCACTGATAACCCGTATGTCAGAGTTTCTACACATTAAGCTTTTATTATGACAAACAAATAAGCTTTTAAATGTCATATGTCATATAAGCTTTTATAGGACAAGCAAACAAACACAAGGAAATGAGAACAGCATCTCACATGGCATTTTCCCTTTCAGATGATATATACATTGCTTGTCACATTGGTGATTTCCATAACAGGGGAGCCATAACCCGCCATTCTCCTTTAACCCTCGGATGCTTCCGCAACCCTGTGCAGGACAGGAGCCAAGAGCACCCAATAAAGTTCCCTGGAGATGGAGAGAAGGTAGAGAGGCACGAGGCGTGGCGGGGTGCTGAGAGCACAGATCCTGGGGAGCAGTGGGGTTATCAGTAGGGGAGAGCAGGGCAGAGAGAGCGGGTTGGGGGCAACGGAAGGACAGATCGGAGAGGGGGAAAGGGGGGAGGGGCGATGGATATATGCAAGTGGAGGGATGTCAGGGGAGGCAAGCAGGGGCGTCTGCCGCCACAGCCCTAATGGTCCAAACGAGGCACGGCAGGATGGGGCAAGAGGGGGAGAGGCAGGCATGGGCGTGTGTGTGTGTATGTGTGTGTGTGTGTGTGTGTGTGTGTGTATGTGTGTGTGTAGGACAGGGCAGGCAGCCCTCTGTGCCATACGACCTGGCAGCCTGTCACAATCCCAGCCATCACAGGGGGCACACACACACACACACACACACATACACACACACACACAGGAACGAATGAACCCACGCATAGATGTACAGACGCACATACATAGACACTCACACACAGAAATCTTCAATCTAAAATAATCCGCAATATACAATGGCATCCATACATTGACCACACACACACAGCCAAGCACTTACATGGATGTGTGCAAACAAATCTATGCAATCGCATCTGTACAATACACACACACACACATACACAGAAATATTCACACACACAATGAAATACACACATGCTCATATTCAAGCACACATAAGCAGGAACACATACACACACACACGACCACTGAGACATTGAACTCTATTATTTTGTATGTATCCACAGAGACCAGCCCTCTTTACAATGCATCCCAGCAGAACTGTACCAGTGTCTGTATGAGCATCACTGTGTCATCACCATGGAGACTGCCCCAAGGCTATGCCAATGTAATTGCTATCGCCAAGTCAAGCAACTTCACAATCATGTAAACTATATATTCAATTATAACAACTACTACTATATGTGGGAGCACAGAGTTTATTTTACATTCACAGTCACACACACACACACACACACACACACACACACACACACACAAAGGAACTCATACATGCAAGCCCACACACAGGCCTGTGCACACGCCTCTTGTATCTCAGACAAATGCTAAAAAGACAGTCTTAATATTCCTTTATTGTGCACTGAAATATTTGACTGCAAATTAGTCTTGCCTTGTTAAAAATAGCACAGGGCCAACCCCCCACCCCGTCCCCTCCTCTTTACCATGCAAATGAACAGTCTGAAAAATGATTACTATATGAGAATACAGCAGATCACCATAGGAGGAAGATTATGCCACTTTCACAGCGTTATTCTTGCCTGTAATCAGACAATCCAATCCAGATCTGTACAATATTTGCAGCTTTAGCACATCAGCAAAAATAAACATCTATGCCTGTGCAGCACACGTGCTGAAAATAGTGAATAGGCCTTGTTCTCTGTGCGTTCTCCTGTTCCATCTGTTTTTTGTGTTCTATTGCTATGTGTATACAGTGTATTTAAATACTCAATCCAATTGTATATCATTTACATAGTGCCAAAGAAACTGAATCGGTTTCAAGGCACTGTAGAGAACCCCCCAAAGGCTGGTGCGTTCTACGACTATGAGGCCAAGGTAAAATTCCCTTCTCAAAATAAACATTGAGCAGAAGGGGGGGTCGGGGGGTGGGGGCAAGAGAGATGTTAAATGCTGTGTCTAAATGAACTTGCTGTCTGAGCTGTGTCTGAGCTTGCTGAACTTGCTGCCTGAGCTGTGTTGACCCTCAGCCTTCACCTCTTCTCTGGACACAGCAATGGGCCCTGAGCCTTCACCTCTTCTCTGAACACAGCAATGGGCCCTGAGCCTTCACCTCTTTTCTTAACACAGATATGGGCCCTGAGCCTTCACCTCTTCTCTGAACACAGCAATGGGCCCTGAGCCTTCACCTCTTCTCTGAACACAGATATGGGCCCTGAGCCTTAACCTCTACATTAGGGGACACAGTAATAGGCCCTGAAGTGCACTACACTATTCACTATACATTACTGGACAGGGCAATAGGCTGGTCTTGTGGTCTTGTGTTACTGTGCTTGTGTCTCTTAGTTAATGAGAAATTAAACATGAGGAGCCTTGGCCCACTAATTAGAATCCCCTACTGGAGAGTGGGATTGGTGATTATGAGTGCAGGGTGAGTATAGAGGAGTGGAGTGGAATGGTGGCGATCCTCGCTCTGTCACATTAGAGCCTCTGTCATCTAAAACCAGAGTGAGGGTCAGTGACCAGATTACTTGACTGAAATGCCATCAGCAAGGAGGTTATGTGTTGTGTGTTGTGGAACATCAAGGTGCCGTTGTGTGCAAAAAACCCCAAAACAAACCACGGGTGGTTGCTGTGGTTGATGTCCATCAGTAACAGAAGAAAACACTGCTGACAGGTGGATTTAAGTTATCTGTGGTTTTAAGTCCAAGTGTTGTGGGAATGTCAGGGGAATGTCTATGTCAAACAAAGTATGAACAGAATCTAGGCCATATATCAAGGATCCTGCATCCAAAATGAGATTCAATGCCATATTTCAAGGATGCCTGACCAACAAATCTCTCAGATCTCCTCTTAATGCTAAATTCATCAACAACTAAAAGAACCGGGATATACACCTGAATCTTCCACGCCAGAATGAGCAGAGAACCTAATAAAGCACTAGTAGCGGGATGGTTCCAAGTTCCCTAGAGAGGCTAAATCACACACTCCAGTGTGACGGATGATTTCTTGCATTGTAGAGGGCGCATCTTGACCTCCAGGTCACCTTGGGCCTTTCAGAGGTACCCCATTCAAATGCCAGAAGCACTTCCTCATTCAGTGTAGCAATGACAGCCAAGCTAGCCAAGCCTTTGAGTGCTTGGATTACTCCCCCCTCCCCCCCCCAAAAAAGAATAAAAAAACAACCAAGGCAGCCAGCTTCTTTTCAGAGCAGTGTAAGTAAATATTTCATTATTCAAAGCAACAAGCCCCAAAATTTACATAAGCCCCTAAAATTATGAATAAATGACAGAAACACATCTGTCAGTCCCTGTAAGTACATACTAAATATACTGAATATCTAAATTATCAGAATCCATAATGCCTCCACCCAAAAGCCTGTGCTTGAAAGATGAAGGGAATAAACAGGGAAGACGAGGAACACAAAGAGAGAAAGAACAGGAGGAGGAGAAGAGGAGGAGAAGCAGAAAGCAGATCTGATCTGGAGATGTGTCTATATTTCGCATTCTGCGCAACAAACAAAAGGCAGGTAAATGGCGGTGAAGGAAACACTCGGACATCCGATGCCGCCACTCGGCTGCCCGAACCCTGCACCTTCCGGCTAATGTTTCCCTGGGATACAAAGACCCAAGAGCGCATTCAGCCAACTGGCCCCAGCAGAAACACACACACACACACACACACAAAATAAAAAATAAAAGCCAACACCTCCACCCCTCAGGTGCTGCACAAAACACTTTTGTGTCGGGCACCTGAGATTAAAACAAGTTGCAATCTTTACACCTGCTACCTGGCATACAGGAAACTCTATATTTCCAAAATACAGGAAAAAAGTCAAAAGTCAAAGAATATCCCTCCTCTCACTTTCCCTTTTATCATCATTTCTTTTTTTATTTTATTCAAATAAATCTCCGTATCAGACATATTGCTTAGATGCCTTTTGTCACTGATGTTCTTTTATTGTTGTCAGTCTCGTGACAGTGCGATTAGTACCCATTAGTCTGGCAGAGTCTGAATAAAGGGTTTGAGATTTCCTCTTCCTGCCCATCCCTTGTGGACAGAGTTGATGTTTTGGCTGCACCTTCTCAAAACCACCAAAAAAAAGCAGAAACAGGTAAGCTTATGATTGAAGTATTATGACACAATGAATATGATACAGACTCCAGTCTTTACAGAAAAGAATTCCTGACAACAGACACTGGGTGATATATCCTGTATTAAAAAAGGTCAGCTGCGGGTACATGGTAATGACTGTAAAGGAGAGATTACACAGGATGTGCAACAGAAGTGCTCTGGGTGTGTAGTATACAATGGCTTATGCTTGCTAGTTTGCATACTAATGCTAGTGGAACAGAGGTGTTTTTGACATGTAAAAGTTCCATTTCTTCACGTTCAGTTTTTATGTCTAGGTCATTTGTATTTTTTTGCACTAAAAAATATATACATACTGTACATCTCACATGGCACCTAATCAACAAAATTTGAGGCATGCACAAAAACAGTGTGCATGACATTGAGTAGAAGGGAAAAGAGAAGAGGAGAAGAGAGCAAGACAGACTCTGGATAGCTTGTTAGCAGGATTGCCTCCATGTTGGGGGCCTGGAGGTAGAGA
Source organism: Tenualosa thibaudeaui (assembly GCA_027481765.1). NCBI lineage: Eukaryota > Metazoa > Chordata > Actinopteri > Clupeiformes > Clupeidae > Tenualosa > Tenualosa thibaudeaui. The sequence goes on along the minus strand of JAIFZK010000203.1, from coordinate 446,859 downwards.
CAGAGGAGAACACAGCAGCTCAGGATGATGAGGGGGGCGATAAGAGAGCTCCAGTCGAGGGAGGGACAGGGGATTGAAGGGGGTATTGGATGGGGGGGGGGCTCCACAAATCTGTCCCACAGCTGGGCAACTCCCACCAATCTGACACCCACAGCTGGTGGTCCCCCTCTAATCTACACGGTAGGACACAGAACGGCCCTCCACCCTCCCTCTCCCTTCTCTCCCCTCCTGCAACAGCATGTTTCATGTTCGACCTCAGGCTGTGAGCACAGCCCCTGCTGCAAACACACACAGACACAACCACACACACCTAAAAATCTACTCACAGAACCACAGAACCTATTTAGTTTACATGTACTTTACATACTGTACATACATTTGGTACATCACTGTCAGTTAGACTGCAGTCATATTTTCTGTATTTAGCTCTATGAACTGTTAAGCACGTTTGGTTCCAACAACAATTTGTTGAGTTTGAGCTAAGTTTTGCCTTGTGTTGCTTCTTATCAAAGTTTTCTGGTACATAAAAACAACAAAAAAACATGAATATTTATTTAGCAGGCAGCCATCATTAGCCAAGCCAATAAACAGGTGCGCTGATGCACGGAGGAGAGGCCTGTGCCTGTGTCACTGCATTGCATCATGGCTGAATGGGGCCAAGCCTGGGTGGGTGGAGAGAGAGAGAGAAGGAGGTAGACAGGGAGGGAGGAGGAGGACGAGGAGGAGGAGGAAGTGATGGTGGTGTTCTGGTAGCTGATACACTGGGGCCTCTGGTGCACACAAGCTCCACCAGCTCAGGGAGGACTGAGGAACCACGGCTCCCTTTTGTCCCGGGCGTGAGGTGTGGAGACGCTAAGCCCCACTTCTTAAAGCTCCTTTCTCCACTCGCTATACATCCAGGCGCCTGTAATGACTGAGGATGAGAGTGAGCAAAGTGGAGGTCTATTCAGGGCCCGTTGTAAAGGCCACTAATCCCCTTACCTTAGCATGTCGAGTCATTTGACTGCTATAGTGCACAGGGGTATACAGTGTCACACTGTAATGCCTCATACAGTAGAGCCCTTTGCTCTGAAGCTGAGGTCTACTGTATGCCTATGCACCACCTCTCTGAGAGGGACATAGGTGGCTCTTCTCAGATGGGACAGATCTGACAGATCTGTAGTGGGGATTTTAGTAGGGGTATGCGGCATAATGTTATAAATGAATGGCTAATATTTAAAATGTGAGAAATAATTCTACACAAATTATCTGTTTCAAGAAGTAGGGGGAACTCTGTACCCTGCGTGCAACGCCCACTGACACACCTGCTGACATATGCAGTCAGGATTCAGTCAGTCAGACTCTCTCTCTCACTCACACACACAAATAAACAAACATCTACATCACAATACTTGTAGAAGCTTTATTTTTTGGGCCATGCCCCTTGACAGAGAGTAGGGACAGAAAGAGACAAAGTGTGCTTTCCTTAAAGACAGTGTGTCGTATTGATGAATGGAGATTACAGTTATTGCAATTCATCAATATCAGACAGTTTGCTCCTGCTGTTGATGTTTAATGAATCCATATCTGTTCAGACCACATTCTAAGCAACTGGTTTAATTCTTACAAGTGGCCCTTATAATAATTACACTGCACGATTACAATGTGTTTGACATATACTTGCCTTAAAAGAAGACAAACAAGAGCAACATAATCACAGCAATGCACAGCTAAAAGAAAAAGGCCACTGTTCATTCTCGACTCTTGTTGACCACTGGTGACCGCATGCTTTTTTTTGCCATTACCAACCTTAACATACGTGCGTAACATTCGGGTGTTTAAGAGAGTCAACTCTGTGACTAAAACTCAAACATATGGGTGAACACACAGTGCAAACACAGGGCACAGTCAATATTCCAGACTCCCAGAGACGGTGGATACAACATACTTTAACAATCAGGGCAAGCAGAAAAAACATGGGACACCTGCTTGGAACAAGTTGTTAAGGTCTGAGAAAGAAAAAAAGAATGAAAAAATATAAAAAACAAAATATAAAAACTTCAACTTACACCATTCTATACTTTTCTCGATGCCATCTAAGCAGTAATGGTATTTTACAGATGTATAAATTTGGCCTTACATCTATCTCACACCTAATGAATGCTATGTAGCTAATGCTACCTCTAATGGGCTAATATGAAGCTTTCTCAGGACTATACTGAGAACAGAAAGCATCTTCAAGTATCACTGTCACAAGTAAATCACATTTGTTACCTATCTCTCAGTAGGAGCTTTATTGCAGCCTGTCAGGCTTGGTTGCCTTACGGTAGATTATAATTCTGCATCTGATCTTTGCCTAAAGTCAGCTCTAGAAGCAACCGACCACCAGGCCTGTACACAATAACCTGAGGCATCAGTGAATTCTGTGGTCCAGTAAAAACAACAAAGCGCCTGGCACGCAAACTTCACACACATTCACATTCAGTACACCGTGCTATGTGTGTGTGTGTGTGTGTTTTAATGCTGTGAAGTGGCAAATAAGAAGTAATCAGACTACAAAATACAGACTACTCTACATACTATATTCCCCTGGTGATTTACTCCTAGCCAGGCAAATTCATTATGAAGACAATATCTGCCCTTTTGCATTAAAGGAACCTACCTACTGTGACATGAGCGAAGGGGATACACAGAAACACACAACATGCTTTGTAGACCTGTAGTTACACTGCAAAAGGGCTTCATTGCTCCTGAAAGCAAACTCAACGAGTCTCCTAGCACCTTCACGGCCCGCTTGACAGATAGCGTTACCTTAGGTTATATTGCACGGCTTTAATATTTCATTAGATGTTGGTAAACAAGCCAACCTACTATTCATGCAGCCTGTCTGTTTTAACTGTGAGATGAAGCACTACTGTGAGGTAGTAAGAGATCACAGGTGAGCGTCGCCTTGAGTTTGTCATATCATGACCAACAGCGCAAATGCAAATCGATTGATTGGAGTGATTGATTTTGGTTCTTTATTCTTTTCTCAGAAATCTGCCTCCTGAGGCGCTTCTGTGGCTAAATGCTGGTTATCTGTCATTGCGGGATACTGTGTTTCTAGAGGATTGGCTCTTTGTTGTTGCTTTTTTAAACACAAGCACTATTATTTGCTTTATTTTGTTCAGTTTGTTTTTTTTTCCACTTTAAACACACACAAGCATGTAAAACTGACCACACACACCCCCACTGGCACACACACACGCAAGCGCACACACACACACACACACACACACAATATGGGCACGTACAGTTGTGGTTTTTTTTTTCACTTTTCACTGTGGCTGGTGTTTGTCTGCTCCTTGAGAGGTCCGTTGAGCGTGGCCTTCCACACCTGAAGGGCCGAGATGGCAGACAGCGAGAGGAAGAGCAGGTAGGCGATGGCGAACCCCACCCAGTCCACCAACCCCCCCGCCAATGCACTGAAGCTCAGCTTCCCCAACACCTCCAGTGTGGCCAGGAAACTGTAATGGGTGGCCTGTAGAGGAGGAGGAGGGGAGGGGAGTGGAGAAGGGGTGATGGGGGTACAAGCGAGACCAGTTAGGAAAGAGGGAGACCGGCAGAGGATGGGATGCACAGGAGAGGATCAGGAGGGAGGAAGAGAAGAGGGGGATAACAGCAAAAAGAAAGAGGACAAAAAAACAACAATACAGTGACTGTATAATTTCATATTTTTATTCTAAACAAGAAAGAAGTGTCAACAAGTTATACATTTTGTATAGTTATAATAATACCGGTGATGACAGATCTACTGGCTAAAGTCTACATTTTTGACTGCACTAAGACTGTACTAACAAAATACGTGTTTAATGAAAAACGTTCTTTATTTTGAACACTAAGGCAGAACGGTCTTCCTGCTCCCTACTGAAAATAGCAATTATCCTTTACACCTCAAAGCCCAAGGCTTGAGAAGCTCGGCGGGGTGCATAATTCAGAAACTCTTCAGTCATTTTCGCTGCTCCGCGGGGTCACGCTGACATATTAGTCATCCTGCCACTCAGCGCCAGTAATGGGTTAATGGTGGCCCAGAGAGTACCGAGGCTGAGCAGGAGAACAAGTCCAGATAAAGGGGGGGGGGGGGGTTACAGCATAGGTCTGGAGGCCTCCCTTAGCGCACCATTTCGATAACGTGGAGAAAAGCATGGCTTTTTCAAGAGGACATACAGAGTGGAGCATTTCCCAGGGTGTCCAGATTACAGCGAAATACCAGGAATTCATGATTTTCATCTGTGCCCTCTGTATTGTGGAGGGTAGGGAAGCATACTAAAAGGGTCCGTAATGCGATACATTTTCCAAAATACTTGCGTTAAGAACAAGACTCCTGGTAGTGGCCCATTAGAATTTTGCCTTTTTCTCCCCCCTCCCCACACACACTCCTCCCTCCCTCCCTGTACCACCATAGCACATTGTTAGCAGGGCACTTTGTGGGATCTTTTTGGATGAATAGGCAGCGAAGGCCTTTTATTCCCCCCCCACCACCAACCCAACCAACCAACCTTACCCCACCTCCTTACCACACCAGCCCACCTCATCTCACAGCCTTTCCCTCTCTGTCCCCCAAAGGTGCATCTTACACCATGTTTTACAGTGGGAAGGCTGTATGTGTATGTAGAGGGTTTCTAAGACATTTACCCACCACTCTGTGTTCATATGGCGATGAGCAAGGCTGTTGGGGTGGTGATGGGGCTGGGTGGAGGGGGGCTTGGGAACTCAATCTGGGTCTATGGCGGGCATGTGACTGGAGTTAAGTGAAGTACTTTTATTCCAGCAAACTTGTTTAATGTATACGGTTTCTCCCTTCTGGGCCCTTACCAAACACTCAGGGTATCAGTTACACTGTCACTCGATATGACCTTAAAAAAAAAAAAAAAAAGTGCACGCACACACACACACACACACACACACACACACACACACGGGTTGCTGTGGCACTATGTATGTCATTTAAAAAAAAAGACCCATGGGGTCTCCTCGTCATCTCTTCGCTAATAGTTATTATGATTATTCCTCTGTCGTTTCGGGTTTTTAAAAATAGCGTGCACACCAAGGAGCCGGCTGTATCCTTAGAGTGGGTGTTTTTTTTAATATATATTTTAAGTGATAATAATTCATCACCTTTATAGCTGATTGAGTGATGTTGAGAAACGACCAGTGAGCACCTCCAGGCAGTGATGCCCCAGTTTAAATGGGACAAAAGAAGTTGTCAAAGACGAGCAACAACAAAAAAAAGAAAGAAGAAAAAGAGTGAAAGAATAACAGGGAGGGAGAGAAAGAGAGAAGACTGAAAAAAGATATAAGAGACTGGGAGCATGGAGAGATTGAATGTGTTTGAGAGAGAGAGAGAGAGAGAGAGAGAGAGGAAAAGAAAGAAGGTGAGGGGGAGAAAGAATGAGAGGCAACAGAAGAGGGGTCGACAAGTGAGTGAGAACTGAAGTTCACCTGATCCTTAATCAGGTCAACAATGTCACAGCTGACTGATGTGATGTTATGCAGTGCTGTCAGCCTGTGTGCTGAGAGCAAAGGATGTGATCTAATCCCGCAGAGACTACAACACAGAGGAACAGGGATGGGCTGGGGAACCTATAGGCCCTGGACAGCTGATTAATGAGCAGCATTTTTCAAACACAGGAGTGTGTAGCTCAAAGCATTACATAATGCCACCTGTTCCGATCTACATGTTGTGCTTTTTGTGTGGCTGCAGGTCACCACATCCGTTTGCACATGTCTTGACATTATGCTGGTGTGACCTGAACTTGTGTGGGTCTGAGCAGCTGAGTTCCTCTACATGATTTGTACAAGGTTTCGTCGCAAGGTTGCAAAAAAAAAAAAAAAAACAAACAACAAAAAAAAAACAAACACAAGCACAAGGTTGAATCATTTGATCGCAAGGTGACATGCAAAAAAAAAAAAAAACAAACAACAGCAAAAAAAAACAAATGGATGGCTAACTGTGTGTAGGCCTGATTGCTTTTTAAAGGAATAGTAAACAGTAGACAGCCAACTGTGTTGTTGTTTGGGCTATTTGAGTTTGTATGAATGTCAAATTGTAAGAATAAGTCTTTCTCTGATAAAAGTAGTGGGTGTGTATATGAGTTGAAGTGTGTAAGATTATGTGTGTGTTTGTGGATTAAAGCAAGGTTTGTGTGTGTGTGTGTGTGTGTGTGTGTGAGAGCACATGTGTCTTAAAATATGTTTCTAAGCAAGACACTGAGTGTGTATGTGTGTATCTTTAAATGTGTTTGTATGTGTGTAAGCAAGACTGTGTGTGTGTGTGTGTGTGTGTGTGTGTGTGTGTGTAAGCTGCTGGGTACCTGGATGCTCTCCTCGGCGCGTTGGGTGCAGTGCATCATTACAGTGAAGGTGAGGGTGGTGATGAGGCCCCCCAGGAAATGCTGAGCACTCATACTCAGCACCGACATGCCTGCAGCGACAGCCACCACAACCACTAGTCACTAGTCACCAACAACAACCATCGCAAACACAGACACATATACACTATTACACTTCCTATGACCAAAAAACTCTCACAGCATGGGAAAACAAAGATTCAGACAAACCCATGACCTCGGATTTGATCTTTTATAAAAATAAGTGTCAACGTTTTTTTTTTCTCTCTTTAAGCTACGTTCACAGCTGGTAAGCAGCAGAATGTCATGCTGTGAAATAATGAGAAGGTTTTGTTGAGCTCTAAGTCTTTCTGAGAGCAATGATGAGTGCTAGCAGCAACATGAAGCACGGCCACTTCCTGGTTCGGACTTGAGGTTGTGTCTCCTGGCAGCCAGGAGAGACTGCATTAAGTCTGGTTAAAAACGAGCACATGTGCACAAAGGAGAGGTAGAGAGCGAGAGAGAGAGAGAGAGAAAGAGAGAGAGAGAGAGACAGAAACAGGAGTGTGAGTGCGAGAGCATGTGGTGGATCACCCTCCACTTTGGAAAGTTGGGATTAGTTGGCAGGAATTGGAGAAGAATTTTACATTATTGCTATTGACCCCCACCCCCACCCCCACCACCACCCGCACACACACGCACACGCACACACACACCTCCCAACATACTCTCATCAGAAATTTAATGGGAGGGGGGCCTAGGAAAAAGCTCATTGCTACAGTTGCCCTGTTCTGCATGTCTCTGCGTCAGCCCCCCATACACAAACGTAAATGCAAATCAAACCCCACCCCACGTTGGAGCTGACGCGGTGAGCCCTCTGCATCAAGCTGAATAATTCACTGGAAATGTTTAGTTCTGCCTAACAAGACTTCTCCATTACTTATCCAAGAACCACAGACAGCAAAAACGTCTCCCCACTGCTGAGGGTCGTGTCTCATGCAATATTGAACCACTTCAGCAGAACCTCGCTATCTTATGGGGATGGTGGAAGTGTGGTGCAACCAGGGGGTTTGGGGGAAAAGCAACACACACACACACACACACACACACACACATACACACACACGTATACATAACACCATGAATGCTCAACCTCTGTGGGTGAATAATACAGAAAAAAAGAAAAGGAGAACAAAAGTACAGTAGCTAAAAAGCATGAGTTCCTCCCAATCTTCTGAATTCCATCCCTTTATTGTCATCAAATAAACATCTCAGGAGCGGGCCGGGCGACGGGAGAACAGCTGGAGCTGCACGCTTTATCAAATAGCATCCCAACAGCGAGAATAACACACTGAGGCCGGACCACCAGGAAATCACACGTGGCTGCGGCTACCAAATGAACTGTCAAGGAGGATGCAAGACGGCACTTGAATGTGGAAGATTCTTCCACTGATACGTGGACTCCACTGAGCTCAACTACTTAGAAAGCTGCTGTAAGATACAGTGGCATCAACAGACATAGGGAAAGGATGATCATCTAATCATATAGTTACTAATGTTTAGGAAAGTCCTAGCTTCCCATTAGTGTTTACAATTCCTTTCATTCCCATAATGCATTGCACATGTGCATCAGTACTATGCAACAGATTTGAATATGTATGAAAACATGCCATCAAGTGCTAATTCAGCTAATTCATTAGGATAAGTGTGAGAAAAGAAATAACTTTTTCTTTGTTCAGGAAAAAATGCTATCAATTATTTCCTCCAACTTTGATAATGCTTCATATGTCTTAAATGTAGAAGACAATGACAAGCTTACAGACGTCATCAACGTAAAATCATACATTGGTCTATGGTGAGAGTGTCACTAGCCCACTGAATGCATAAATATAACAGTGTTTACATGTTCACAAAGCCCAATTTTTGTGTGCATGGTTCATAAGTATGCATACTACTGTATGAGAGCATGTACTGGATGTGTGCAAAGAGGGTGGTGCATATCCCCATGTAATTGTGTACTGTGTCTACAAGTCAGGGTAAGTGCATCAATTGCTAAGAGCAAGTGTGCAAGACAGAAAACATGAAAATGTGTCTGTGTGTGTGTTACTGCACTTTTATTACACTATTGCACTTTCAACTTAAAATACTTAAAATTATGTTATCTTTGTTATTTTATTTATTTATTTATTTTCGTTGTGTTGTAGCTTGAATGTTATCGTCTTTTGTAAGTCGCTTTGAATAAAAGCGTCTGCTAAATGCATTAATGTAAATGTATGTGAATGTGTGTGTGTGTGTGTGTGTGTGTGTGTGTGAGACACTCACCTTTCATGAGTGGGGATGGCTCCAGTATGGTGAGCAGAGAGCTCTGGAAGACCATGCCCACTGTCCTCATCACAAACACACGTCTCATCAGTGGCCCGATGCTAAAGAGGGCAGAACCCAATGGGAGTATTACTTCAGACATCACACCACATAACAGAGCTACAATTCGCACATTTGCACATTATTAGTGTTTTATCAGCCTTTTATTAAAATAAACAACAAACCTTCAGCTTTCTGTATAACTACCCACTTTCAACAATAAACTACAATAAATACCGTCTATTCATACTACCTTTTGAACTTGACCTTGAATAATTCCAGCCTTAATCTTGTCACTGGACCAGTGTTGTAAACTATTTGGGCTGTACAGGGTTATTTGTGACCTGATTATAGCTTCTCCATTTTTAAATTGGCCCTCTGGTTTTGTGCAGTCTGTGAGCAGAGCTTAGTATCCAACCACAAGTATTGTACTGAATTGCATGCATGTTTGTGCAGGCAAAATAAACATTGGTGCACAACCAGGTATAGAGATAAAAAAAATGTTAATTTATCTATTAATCTAAGGGCACCCTGCATCCTTTTGTAACAAAATGAGTTTGAAATAGTTGTGAAGACAAAATGAATATTTGCGCATCACTGTGTCTCACATTAGTAAGTTTTATTAATTTAAATCATCACCCCCCCCCCTCATGCAGGTAATTCAGTTTAGTGTGATACTGATTCTGACCTCACATGTTGCCTTGTCACAAGTAAAGCACACTACTGAATGCTTATGTTTGTTCCTGACCAAGCATGGGCTGACATTAGACTCTGATCTTAAAGAAAAATTCAGAAATTAAAGAAAAATACAATATGCACCCTCTGGTTAGCTATAGCTGCTGTTGTACCATATTTTTGTCTTGTGTTCTATTTCCTACCAATAGCACTCGCAACCTCCAATAACAAAGCTATGGGCTGGAAATGCACCAAAATTTTTTAACAATTTTTAAAAATTCTTTAACAGGATAAGACAATGGCAAGTCACCATCTACGCCTTTAGTTTGTCAAGATGTTTCGCCTGGTGTGTGAATTTTAAAAAGATGAAAATACCAAAATAGGGAACAAGGAGATGCACTCAACAGCTGATTCTTATATTGTACGTTTCGTATCAAAAGCAGAAACATGCACACAGTCTTAAGACAAACTCTGGAATGTAAATATTTCAGACCTAGCCCATCCTCAGTGTAAATTTCTTTCCCAGGATAGACATGGGGAAAATAAATAACATGAGGGAAAGAATGAAAAGTGATGGCAAACTGAGAGCTGCATTAGTTTACAGCACAATTCTACTAACTACTGTGTAATAAAAAGAGCCTCCAGACTGCTGAATAGGGGCTAATCTATTGGCTATCTGACACTAATGGCCATCCATAGACGGCTACAAACACTGACCAAAGCTCAGGGACACACTATCTAAATGCTGTTGTGATGTTTCTTCCCCTCTCTCCTCTAGACGCGCTAATTGATCGCCCGTTAGCGGTTTAAAAGAGCATCCTGGTGTGCCCGGTTCACGGGGTAATCAATAACCTGACAAGATCCCCAGTGACGGCCCTGATTAGACCGAGCCTAATTAGCGTCCATCAGACGTCTCATTCTCGGCCAGTCGACCGCTCGTTCGGAGCCATTATCTCCCAATCACCCGTGGATTAGGCCGCTGCCAATCAGAACCCCCTGAGCAGCCCGTCAATCACACCACACTAGGCTGGAGTAAGTGAGGGGGAGGGGAGGAGCGCATGCAGGCATTTGCCCCAGGCGTTGAGGCGGGCTGTGTCAGTGAAATTCAAACCCCCCCCCGAACCCTTTACTAAATTGTACTAATTGATAACGTGGGGGACTGTTTTAACAATTTCCGACGTGGTTGGACAGTGCATGCATGTGTGTGTGAGTGCACTAGCTGTGCGTGATCGCAGTATGCATGCGTGTGAGAGTGTGTGTGTGTGGGAGTGGTTGTGGGTGTGTGTGTGTGCAGTGTCTGGGTGCCTGTAAGGTTTGTGGCGTTGTGAGATGTGAGAGATGGAGGAGATGTAGTCGATCCTCAGAGGAGTCGTCGCCTCGGCCAGACTGTCCACAACCACCTTCAGTCTGGCCCAGTGGTCTAGGCAGACCCATAGGCTTTCAGCCTGACTGATCTAAAGAGCGCAGCCGCTCACAGACAGAGGGCAGAAAGAGAGATAGAGAGACAGAGAGCGAGAGGTCATGAATAATGTAAAAAAAAAAAATGTGCGTTGGGCAGGAAGGGGGAAGGAAAGAAGGGAAAATTCTATCAACTGATGCTTCCGTCTTCATCCTGACCTTTTTGTCAGCGTAGATGGGCGAGGGATCCATCAGAGCGGCCAGCGCTGGCAGTCTGCTCGGCCGCACGAGAGAAAGCCAATCTGCTGTCATTCTCATGCAAACGAACTAACTCTATTTTCCCCCTAGATCTTCCACTGTTCCTTCTTTCCCTCTCAATGACACTCTTTCATATTTCCCTCCCTTTCAAACAGCAATGCAGAGAGAAAGAGAGATAAAAGGAGAGTGAGAGAGAGATAGAAAAGAGAGAGAGAGAGAGAGAGGGAGAGAACAAGACAGAGATAAAGAGAGTGAGAGGTAAAAAAAGAAAGACAGAGAGAGAGAGAGAGAGAGAGAAAGAGAGAGCTGAAAAAGAGTCTGGAAACGAGCGAGTCTTGCCGGCTCTGCCCCCGAGATAAGATTTACGCTCTCAGATTGCAGATGCAGATCTGTGTAAGGGGGTCAGTTTTTGGCCACTCGAGCGTTGCAGATGGGACCGGGATAAGTGTCCAAATTAGCTTTTAGCGGCCCTGTGCGGACAACGGGGGGGAAACTCTATCTGTGGGAAGCCAGGGCTCGAGCAGGAGTGGTCCAGGGCCTCAATGCGTACAGTGTCGGACCAAGGCAGCCCTGTGTGTGAAACTCAGCATTCCTTCTGGTACAGCCCGTCAGAAAGGCTTTTCTCAGAAAGGAGAGAGAAAGAAAGAAAGAAAGAAAGAAGCCATTCCGTCATCACTTAGCCCAAAAAAAGGTGCTAATATCTCAATGATTTGGTTTCTCGGCGAGAAAATGCCTGCGCTGGCTAATGAAATGTGCCGGAGAGAATCTGTGATGAACAGCGGGTTTCAGAGCTGCGGTGTGTGGTGATGGCTGATTTTTTTTTAATCGTTCTCTCCAGAGAACAGCGTAAAAACGTTATTTATAGAATCCATTACATCAGTCGCGCTCAAAGCAAAAATGATAACATGATCGTGGACAGGTGTGAGCTCTTATGCAACACGTAGAGTGGAAACTTATCCGCACTCAGGCAAAGCACTGGAAGATATACAGCACAAATTGAACAGACAAATGATGAACTTCTAACTTGTGACAAGAAAAACAAAGGGGTAAATATGATCACAGTGATTCCTCACATGTATCCTTGAAGGAAATCACACATCCAGATTCACTCATCATACTGTGTGGTGCATCTGACCACAATGTGAAATGTAAAGGAAATGTGCAACATAAAACTCATCTCTCAAGCTATGGTTACCGGCAGTAGCTCTTACATGCACATCAACAACTACAATACAAGTATGTGCACAAAACCCCTCTGGTGTCTGCAACATGAAACCCAGTGTTAGCAACAACTGGTATAGTGGCTATGATCACGGTGACGTTATACGTAAAAGTTCCTGCACTCACCACCAACTTTTTTTTTTTTTGGAGGGGGGAAACAGGCTCCCAGTCTGTTCCCCTAGCCTCTCGGGCACCCTGTCGTTCTCTGCCTGGCCAGGAAATGAGTGCCACAGCCCGCCATCACCTCACACCTCACCTGGAGATAGTGGCAGCTCTCGCACAGGGCTGTGTTTACTTCCATTACTCAAAGCATCCCCGGGGGAGGAGGAGAGCAGGAAGGTGAGGAGAGGTGGAGGTGTAGGGGGTGGGGTGGGTCTGGGGTGGTGAGTGAGTGAGGGGCCGCAGTGGGAAAATTTAGAGGAGAGGAGGGGTGGTTGGTTGCAGGAGGACGAGAGGCCGAGAGAGGGAGAGAGAGAGAAAGAGAGAGTGAGAGTGTGTGAGAGAGAGTGAGAGTGTGCGAGAGTGTGTCTGAGTGTTCATGGAGGGGAGAGAGAAGGAAAGTGAGCAACCAGGAAAAGTCTGAAATGAGGAGAGTTGTATTATGCCCTGTCCTTCACCTAAGCAAAAACCTCCCTGAAGGGCTATGCAGCTGTGTGGAGTGTGTGTGTGTGTGTGAGTACATACATACGCGTGTGTGTGTGTGGAGCAGAAAACCAGGAAGAAAAAAAACTCTGAAGCAGAAATGCCTAAGTGCGATGTGTCTTGTCCTTCACTTGACCGACGTTCCCTGGAGTGCTCTTCCCAGGCGAGGTAAAGTAACAATGTAAATGTGAGATATGCGTGCTAAGCTAAGCTACCTGTGGAAGCAGGGCTGTTACCTGTGCTGTGATTCATGTCCACCTGAGATATGTGCACTACACTACCTGTGCAAGCATAGGATTGTGAGGGCTGTGACCTGTGGTGTGATGTATATGCAGACTCCTGCTACTGGACCTGAGCAACTAGTGCTTCCTGTGGAGGTAACTCCCTCAGGCCTGTTACTTGTGCTGAGGTAAATTACTGCCTAAGATATGGGTGCTAAGCTCCCTCACCTGTGGAGGTAACATCCTGAGGGATCTTACCTGTGGAGGTAGCATCCTGAGGGATCTTACCTGTGTTGTGAGAGCAGGAGCCCGGCGAGGGAGGAGCCGGCGATAGAGAAGCCCATGGCGATGATGCCGTTCCAGAAGCCCAGCTCACGGGACGTCATGTGATGGTCCAACAGAAAAAGGGGGAACATGCTCATAGCACCCTGTTCACCTGGGGGGGGGATTACAACACAATACTATAATTAGACCAATCTTGACCTGACAGAAGAAGATTTTCAGAAGGTACAAAAGCCTTGGTACAACTGCTATGATTTAGTCACATTTGAGGTCCACAACCTCCCATGAGAGTGGACAAGCAATATAACAAGTTATCACCAGGTAGCAATGTCTGTGATCTTAGATGCTTTCTGACTGGCTAAAATTGGAAAAACACAAAATAGAAGGATCTTCCCATCATACAGGAAGTCTACACACACTACACACGCATTGTTAATGGTGCACCAGTATGCTATGTGCTGTATGCTGCCGCCACATTTAAGAAATTCACTGTTCCAGAAACATTATTTTTATAGTACTTCTACTGGAACGGACTACTGGCAGTTACTGGAATTGATAACCTGACCCACGTCCTGTAATAACTAAATACTTTATGACAGCTTTAATTAGAATAAAATGATCCTCCCATGGGGAAACTACTGCACACAACAGACACAGTCCCTCCTTTCAGGTAGTTTGAAGTCTTTGAAGTAAGCTTGTACCTTTCAGAGCAAGTTATTAACCTGAGTGAGCAAGTCTGTTTAAACAATATTCAAACATCCTACATTCTTTTTGAGAAAGTGTTATGACTTAAATATGGGGGGGAAATGCAGATTTTTACATGAAAAAATATATTTTCAAATCCTAGACAGCTACCCCCCCCCCCACCCCCTTCTGTTGCCGTGACATCACAGGGCTCGGAGACAGCGGGCTGCTCGTCAGATAGCTCTCTGCCGCAGCGTCGCTGTGTGGCGTCGACTGAAGGGGTAGACTCGGTAGACTGCCACTGTGTATTATTTAGAGTGACTGTCATTATTTATGGAGCCTGACTTCAGTAAAGACCACGAGACAGTAGACTGACTGACAGCTCTGAGACTGCTGTCAAAACTAGCAGGCAAAAAAAAAAGAAAAACAGATGACTTATCTTGAGTGCGACAGAAAAAAAAAAAACAACCGAAACAGAAAATCAAATCAAAAAAAAAGAGGAGAGGGAGAGAGAGTTATCAGACACATCTGAGAGAAAAAGAACCCAGCGTTAATGCTAAAAATGCTGCCCAAATGTTCAGACAACTCAGTGACACCCCCCCACCCCAATGCCACACACACACACACACACACACACAAGCTCCTTCACTTTTCCTGTGATCAACCCTGACAGCTAAACTAAAACGTGAGGAAAGCATGAAGGGCCCAGGAACACTGCGACTGTAGTGTCACGTTCCTCACGTTCAGCAAATCTATCCCTTTTTCCGACTTTCCCTGACATCAGCCAACTGTGGCAATTACTGCAGACCCCTCCACTTTGCGAAAGGTGCAGGCAGATTTTCCTGTCACCTCATCCTTCACAATTCAAACGGCTAAACGCTAAAAAAAGAACAAAACTCGAGAGCAGCGCAGAGTGGTTAAAGCCTGCTTACACTCGTAATAAAGCACCCCTCCCCTCACTGCTGAAATGAATCAATTTGCTTTCAAAGTGGGGGGTGGAGCACGATGGAGTGTCAGGACGCGTTTCCTTTCTGTGGCTAAGTCTGCACTACTTCTGAAGGCTGCTCCGAGGGCCCTGGCCTTGTGTCTCTTTGGCACAGCTGCAACAGCGTTTCCAACTGTTGTGCCTGATGGAGCCTTCATGATGTGCCGTGATTGTGAGGGAAGTGAAGGAGCCACCATCGGTCTTTGGGGTGCTACTGTTTTAAGTTTTGCTATCATGCTTTTTCAAAGTGTTTACTTTTTTTCCAAAAGTGTGGCAGAAAAACAAGCCAGGAGGCTGATTATTCAGCACGATAAATAATCCGTGAAGCAACAATTGTCCATTACTGTAGGGATTTCATTAGCCAGTCACAAATACACAAACTGGCAGGGTGGGGTGGTGGTGGGATGGGATGGCTTGCTGTGAGTGTGCGTGTGTGGGAGAGAGAGAGAGAGAGAGAGAGAAGAGAGAGAAGAGAGAAAGAGAGAGAGAGAGAAATGTGCACTCTGTCAACATATACTGTAGTCAAATGCCTAAGGCCTTGGTAATGGAAGAGCTGTGGTACAATCAGGAAATATTGGACATGGAGCAAAACAACCCAGATGAAGAGACTGTTATGTTGCATGTGTGTGAAACAACTAAAGCACTAATGTACTGTGTCAGTGACTGCAAGAGTCGATGAAAAGTAGAGAAGAACTAGTATGGGTTGAACCAGACTAGTATACAGTATACAGTGCATCCGGAAAGTATTCACAGCGCTTCACTCTTTCCATATTTTGTTATGTTACAGCCTCATTCCAAAATTCATTTTTCAATTCATTTTCCTCACAATTCTACACACAACACCCCATAATGACAATGTGAAGTCAACGTGACAACGTGATTTTTGCAAATTTATTAAAAATAAAAAAACTAAGAAACCACATGTACATAAGTATTCACAGCGTTTGCCATGAAGCTCAAAATTGAGCTCAGGTGCATCCTGTTTCCACTGATCATCCTTGAGATGTTTCTACAGCTTAATTGGAGAAAAAACTGTGGTAAATTCAGTTGATTGGACATGATTTGGAAAGGTACACACCAGTCTATATAAGGTCCCTTGTATGGTAGAGTGGCCGGACGGAAGCCACTCCTTAGTAAAAGGCACATGGCAGCCTGCCTGGAGTTTGCCTAAAGATACCTGAAGGACTCTCAGACCATGAGAAACAAAATTCTCTGGTCTGATGAGACAAAGATTGAACTCTCTGGCGTGAATGGCAGGCGTCATGTTTGGAGGAAACCAGGCACCGCTCATCACCAGGCCAATACCATCCCTACAGTGATGCATGGTGGTGGCAGCATCATGCTGTGGGGATGTTTTTCAGCGGCAGGAACTGGGAGACTAGTCAGGATAGAGGGAAAGATGAATGCAGCAATGTACAGAGATATCCTGGATGAAAACATGCTCCAGAGCACTCTTGGCCTCAGACTGGGGCGACGGTTCATCTTTCAGCAGGACAACGACCCTAAGCACACAGCCAAGATATCAAAGGAGTGGCTTCAGGACAACTCTGTGAATGTCCTTGAGTGGCCCAGCCAGAGCCCAGACTTGAATCCGATTGAACATCTCTGGAGAGATCTGAAAATGGCTGTGCACCGACGTTTCCCATCCAACTTGATGGAGCTTGAGAGGTGCTGCAAAGAGGAATGGGCAAAACTGCCCAAAGATAGGTGTGCCAAGCTTGTGGCATCATATTCAAAAAGACTTTCATAATCAAAATTGTTTCATAATCAAAATTCACAGAAAACTATAATAACGCCAATAATCGAAGCACCAAAGAATTTCAGCGGGGAAAAGCTTTCATACGTCGTAAATTTGGTGGTCTTATGTGATTGGTGGGTACAAGTCATTTTAGGTTTCAAGTCTCGCCTATGTATTGTGATTTGCCAAGTCTGCTGGTGTGCGATGTGTATACTAAAGGATGTGATGAACTAACACTCTGGATTATGGAGATTGGCCTTCTCCTGCTCATTCCTGGAGTGCTGAGTTCAGGTGAGGCCAGCCCCTTTTCACCTTACCATAAGTCAATCCTCACCCCTCCCTCAGCATGTAGGTCAGAGTTTTCTGTGCAGGTGAAACTCAGGCTGCCTTGCCTTGCCTCGCCCCTCCACTAGGTCAGTATTCTATACCCCAAAACAATGGCAAACAAACACAACAATCCCATACAGAACAATGATTTTTACAAGCTATTCTACCATAGTGACACATTAAACCTACACATTCACCTCTGAGCTACACTCTAATATGCAAATTTAAAAGCTTACTTATGACCTGGATCTTAGGGTCTTTCACAAGGTAGACCCAACTATTCAAAACCATTAAGAGGATGGAGTCTCAAAACATTGATGCATCCCAGGAAATTACTCTAATAAAATGAGTCCATATACCTACTGTGTGTAATAGGACTAGCCCACACTGAAGGCTACAGGGAAATGTGCATGGGCATTAGCATGTAGGTGTGTGAAGCATTAGTATGGAGGTGTGTGTGGGGCATTAGCATGTAAGTGTGTGAAGCATTAGTATGGAGGTGTGTGTGGGGCATTAGTATGGAGGTGTGCGTAGGGCATTAGTATGGAGCTGTGTGTGGGCCATTAGTATGGAGTTGCATGAAGCATGAGTATGTAGTTGAGTGAAGCATTAGTATGGAGGTGTGTGTGTGGCACTAGTATGGAGGTGTGTGGGGGGCATTAGTATGGAGTTGCATGTGCATGTGTATGGAGTGTGTGTGTGTGTGGCACTAGTCTGGAGGTGTGTGGGGGCATTAGTATGGAGGTGTGTGTGTGGCATTAGTATGGAGGTGTGTGTGTGGCACTAGTATGGAGGTGTGTGGGGGGCATTAGTATGGAGATGTGTGGGGTATTTGTATGGAGGTGTGTGTGTGAGGCATTAGTATGGAGGTGTGCGTGGGGCATTAGTATGCAGGTGTGTTTGGGTGTGTGTGGAGCACTAGTATGGAGGTGTGTGGGGGGCTTTAATATGGAGTTGAATGAAGCATTAGTATGTAGGTGAGTGAAGCATTAGTATGGAGGCGTGTGGGGTATTAGTACGGAGGTGTGTTGGGCATTAGTATGCAGGTGTGTGGGGCATTAGTATGGAGGTGCATGAAGCATTAGTATGGAGGTGAGTGAAGCATTAGTATAGAGGTGTTTGGGGTATTAGTATGGCGGTGCATGGGGTACTAGTATGGAGGTGTGTGTGGGGCATTAGTATGGAGGTTTATGAGGAGCATTAGTATGGCCTGGCCTGCTGCACTCTGTGTTTGAATCTGTGGCTCTTCCTGTGCTACTGTCCCCATGTGCTGAAAAAGCACTCAGCCTGTGTCCCTCTTTGCCCTCATGTGCTCTTGCATAGCTGCCCCTACATTCTCTCTCTGTCCCCCTGCCCCCATCTCTCTCTCTCTATCCTCCCTCTCTCTACTATGCACTCTCTCTCTCCTATCCTCCCTCTCTCTCTATGCACTCTCTCTCTCTCTTACATAGAGCACCATGTGGTGACTATTCATTAATTCATCTGTCCTCAGCCTCCCTGCAGTCCTCTTCTCTTTCCCTCTGGAAAATATTTGCCTCTTGCCCATGTGTGCACCACCACCACCCATCTCTATCTCCATCTTCCTCTTTCTCTCTCTCTCCTATACTCCATCCGTGTCCCCCCCCCCCCATGTCTGTCTCTCCTCTCCTCCATTCATGTCCACACCCCGCTCACCCCCCTGGTGCTCCCCCTTCGGCACGCTGAGCCCTGCTGTGCATGCTGGGGGGTGGGGCACAGAGGGATGGACCCAGGGCAAGGGAGGGGGTTTTGGGAAGGCGGGGGGGTGTTGTAGAGTGGGCCTTCCTTCCGTCATGCTCACCCCCGTTCATCTCCAACCCTCTTGTTGTCCCTCCTCTTCCTTCCCCTCCCCTCTATCTCTCTCTCTCTTTTTCTCCACTCTTTTGTTTTTTCTCCACTCACTTGTTCGTTCGCTCCCTCGCTTGTCTGCCTCCACCTGGTCACTTCCCAGGGAAGCTGACCGCCTGGCTGCCCAGTATCCATGCAACACACACACACACACACACACACACACACAAAGCTTTCTCTTGAGACCAACTCTGTGATCACCACAGCCACCCCCCCCCCCCCCCCGACCCCCCTCCACCCGCCTCAACAGCCTGGGCCTGTCTGATAGCTTCCCAGCCACACAGGCCCCATAGTGTGTGGGGTACCCCCGCCTGGCTCTGCCATCGCACCCCTCCACACAACACACCATGCCTCACCCTTACCCCACCCTCACCACCACCCTCCCACCCCCTACCTCTGTCTCAAAGCTGAGTTGGGGGTTCAGGACTCGGCTTGACCTCTGACAGTGCAGGGGTCACACAAACACTCACTCACACACACTCGTGGGCAGACAGACCCTTCTCATTGGCTGAAGCATGCCAGTCATCAGGCCAGCCAGACTGACAGCAGTTTGGGATTGATGTCTTCATTAAGCTGTGGGGATTTTGGGGATTGCCACCATAACGCTGATAGCCATACATGTATGCAGGAGTACACACACAAATAACACACACGTACACAAATACGCACAAATACACACACACACACATATACCCCTACACTTTAATCTCCATGTAGTCATTTAAGGGAACTGTTCATAAACTGTGCGGTACTGAAATTGGAAAAGTCATGATCAAGTGTAGCTGTTGTTCTGACAAAGCTCATCAGAGGAGATAATATTTATAAAACCAGTAATGTATGGTTTACATCCCTATATAATCCATACATTCTATGTTCCTAATGTAATCATGTAAAAATGCTAAGGATGTTTTGCCAAAGCCTTACAACAAAGACAAAACAAAGCAGTTACCTTGTGAATATGACGTCACCTTTCCCACAGATATTTGATTCTATATGAATCCATTATGCAACTAGCCTTATTCTACAGCTGGGTAAACAAACAAGGAGACCAATCCTCCAAACTGATGCGACAACAGTGATTACTCTAATAACAAATCCACAGGGATGAGGAGATTGGAGTGTATACTGCAGAGGGGACGGACAGGCCAGAACTCGGCACTGAAGGTGATGATGACTAGAATGATGATGGTCAGAGACACCCTAAGACAGATTATAGAGGCCCTGCCACTCTTAATGTGCTGTCTGGTGTCGTCTGCCGCGCTTCATCCGATTACTGTGTCAAACCCTGACTCTCCCTCTCTCTCTCATTCCCCATTCAAACAACACACATGCACACACACACACACACACACGCTCACACACAGTCAGACACACAGGCGCACACACACACACACAGACTTACACACAAAATACATAAACACTTTGTGTAAACTCAGCACAATCTACATACATGGAGGTAATGTCACAAACAAATACTCACAAAGCACACAGTAGCTAACAATGACCATCATGATGGACACACACACACACACACACACATGTGCGTACACTGTGCTCATGGACAAAGGGGGAAAAAAAACACTGCATATTTTTTTCTATTTCAGTTTGGGGATGGAAACGCTACAGACACAAAGAAAGACTAATCCTTACATAATCTCCTTCTGCTGCCAAACACACACTATTCTGCTCATATTCACTCGCTGATTCAATATGGACCGGCCTGAGTCTGTGTGCCACAATGCTCTTTGGACAGAGGCAGCTCTGCTGGCCAAAACAAACATGAACAGGTTTCAGAGTCACAGTCACACTCACAGGCACATGCACACACATAAAACATCCTGCAATCAATCAACTGATCAGCAGTCATGCAAGAGAATGTTTTGATCTCCTAACAAGTTGACTTTCACTGTGAATCTAGAGAATGGCTACAGAGCCACCTAGTGGTGATACATGAGACAGCAGTAACAAGTTGGGTGGCAGACCAGAGCTGAATTAAAAAAATTTACACATAATTCAGACGAGTCAATATTGACATCCATAAAACATTTATCTGCCCTGAAATGGCTTACCAAGTGAAACAACTGAGTTGTTTACATAGTCCCTATTATTAAGCAATCATATAATATCAACAATATTTTACTTGATAGCCCACATGTCCTTAAAAATGTAGGTAACATGATTCACACAATTACATTTTTGACTATTTTCTTACAACTACATTTCAAAAACATTTAGGACGATGTGTTAAAATGTGAATAAAAAATAATGCTAATTTGCAAATCATGTAAATCCTATATTTCACTGAGGACAGAACAACACATCAGTTTTGGAAACAGAGGAACTTTGCAAATTCTGAATTTGATGTCAGCAAAATGGGCCAGGGGCATGATTCATATTGTTTAGCTCTACTTCTTCTGCAGCCTAGATGTTGGGAACTGACGGGACCAGTTGCTGATTCCAGATCACAGAGTGCTGTCGGCACATAGACCAAATAGTGAACCAGCAGCTAACACCAACTGATTGGGGCACAGTAACTTACTTTCAACAGAGAGCCTATGGTTTGATTCCCACCAGATGTCTCCTTTAATAGCCTGGAGTATTCTTGATGTTTCTTTTCCCATGATGCACCCAATGTGCCTTGTCTGGACCGCAGGCAGGCCTTTCAGCACTATTATGGAGGAGCCATACTGTTTCAATCTCTGTATAATGTGGACTGGTCTCTCTAGATGCCATAAGTGCAAAAGCTCCCTCAGACACTAATGTACTCGCTTGTGAGGTTGAGTGGTTCTTTTTTCTCTTGAGCCCAAACCATGCTGAGTTCATGAAGTCCAAAGAAAATGACAAACTTTGATTTGTGTAATCATGGGATAGTTTTCCACTTTCCCTCAACCCATCTTAAATAAGTTCAGGCCCTGAGAAGGCAGCAGCAGCATATCTGGAAGTTTTTTTACCAGCACTAGGGGAGGGAGCATCAAACCATGTTCATTAACACTGGTCATCTTAAAAAGTCTTCCTGAAATTTGTCATCTAGTGATTTTCTTTCCAGAAACAATGCCAGTTTATGAGGCTCCTACTATCGTGCCCATTCAACGCTGATTTTCAGGGGTGAGGAGGTTGGAGTGTATACTGGGGAAAGGACGGACAGACCAGAGCTCGCCGACGAAGGTGATGATGACTAAAATGATGATGGTCAGAGACTGATTTTCAGCACTGGTCCCCCAACAACCTCTGGATTCTTTAAATTTAATTAATGATACTGTATACTAGAAACCATGGAATAATGAAACAAGGTGCATTATTCTTGCATTAGCCCACACAAGACTTGACAGCATTACAAATACATCCACATCATGACCTCTCTGAAATGCTGCCTCTTGGCATGATCTTTTTACACCCAATATTGTTGTCAGGTATCCTCACTGCTTGTGAAAGTTTCTTTAGCAGTACAGACGTTCTCAGCCTTCTGTTGCCCCCTGAGATATGTTGCCAGCATCAAATCAAAATGAGCACATAATATGTCATAATAGTTAAACGTGTCAGCTTCTGAGACTTTCATTTTTTGAGCTTTTCATTCATTTATCCCAACTTTGTTTGGAAATGAGGTTACAGAACCTAGTAGCCCACATTCGACAAGCGGACACTCTAAGTACAGTTAAGTCTACTGTCTAAGGCTTAAAACCTTCCTCTTTACTGCCCCCCATAGTTAGGGATGGTGCACAGTAAATAATCACTCCTCATGCGTCTTAGGAAGGACTGTCTATGCTGCTGCCCCTGCTGTGAGGCATGGCAGCCACTGACCATCCCTGCAGTAGTGCTGGGTTGCCATGCACCATACCCTAGTTATGCTGCTATAGCCTATCATAGCCAACTTTCCTTCCTAGAGGCCCTTCCTAGATGCCCATGCCAGGACCAATTCCCCTTCCTAGATGCCCTGTGACTGACCCCTCCTCACAATGACCCTGTCAAAATGGACCCTCCCAATGTTACCCCCCATGATCGATCTCATTCCTTGACTTTAACATTATGCCTGGGTGCTACTACACTGTCCAGCCATAACTTTTGATAACCACCTATGGCTTGACTACCATATAATGTTGTGGGACAATATTTTGGAATTATTATGATGCTCAGCTAAAACCATGGACAAAATGTAGTCTATCATGGTAACTACTGATTTCCTGCATACTTTTCCTGCATGACCCCTGGCAGTTGGGGTTGTCCCTTGAGTCATGGATCTGCCCAAAGTTTCTTCCTAGACTAACTAAACATAAGGGAGTTTTTCCTTGCCCCTGTTGCTCTTGGGTGCTCCTTGCTGTAAAGCGCCATGAGACAATACTATTGTAAAAGGCACTGTATAAATATAATCAAATTTAATTAAATTGAAGTACTTGCAGTATAACTATTTTTCAAAATAAAGAGGTGAGAAAAACACATTTTTTGTTGAAGCATCACCAACTGATTGATACATTTTTATGGAAAGATGTAGCTTAAATGTTCAATCATTTGATCCACCTATTCCTCATTCCATCATTTTTGAGTATATTAAAAGTCTGCAATTTTGTCAGGGGAGTTGACAGAACAGCAAAGAACATTAACACTCCCTTAGAGTGTTAAAAATTCACTGCAAAAGGTTAGGACAGGTTAAAGGTGGAGTTTGATATTGTCCCAGAAGAACTGTTCTGCAGCCAAAAAAAGTTATGTCCCTTTCCTCCTTTCCAAAGAATGGAGGAAATTAACTTTTCCTGCCCTGCCCTTTTCCCGTGATTCTCCCGCATTTCAACTTTTGGCCACAGTCTTCCCATTTTAATATTTTCATGCATATGTCTCATATTTCAGTCCTCTCACATCAGTGACACTGTAACATGACCTGTAATACTGTGCTGCTACCCTCTTTCCCATACAGAGAAAGACGTCGACAGTGCAAAAGGGGAGAGATAACCTTACATCGTTTTGCTTGCTTTAAGGTGCAGGTGGAACTTTAAAGTGATATTTAAAGGGTAACAAAGCATTTCAACCCTTAGCAATGTTGTTCAAGGTACATTTCATATAACAGAGAGAAAGAAGTGAACCCCCAGCTAATGCTAACTGAATGGGACACAGAAATTCATTTCATTTTCCTTGCCCCATTCCTTGCCCTTAGTGTTATAAGCTGTTCATTATTTGGTGTTGTTGTACAAAGTACAGGGCTATGGGTTGAAATACTCTGGACTTTCTCTTTCCATTCAAGGAAAATGCAAACAGACCTTCTGGAAGAAAGGAAATCTTCCTTTTTTCCAAAGTTCAATGTTGTCAGGTGAGTGTTTGTTATCTACTTAAAGAGGAAATTTCATGTGAATCAATTCACAGCCCTGTTGTTCAAGGTCACAGAGTGCTGTCTGAGGGAAAAGAACAAGAAAATCTGATACAACATAGGCCGAATACCGAACAAGCAGCTAGCACCAACTAAATGGGGTATAGTATGTTATTCTGTCTATGTTATATCAAATTTTCTGGTTCTTTTTCCTACAGACAGTACTCGGTGATCTCAAACAACAAGGCTATGGATTGAGTCACACCTGATTTCTCCTTTAAATAAGGAGTATGCCTGATATGTGGTGATTATGGCTTTTACCTAGCTTATAGGTGAGGACATAGAGAACAGTCCACGGTGTCCCTGGTACAGACATCAGCTTTCTCCACACATTCCAGGGCCGCAGGGCATCTTTGGAGGCCCTTCTACCTTCCCCAGTGGGCTTCGACAGCTCGCCATCCAGGATAGGCGCTCCCCACACGAACAGCGCCACCCCTCCATAGACACAGGCCAGCAGAGTAAACATCCAGCCCCAGCCTGCCACATCGATCACAGCGAGCAGCCCTCCGCCAGCGAACACAGAGCCAGCTTTGTAGCCCACCACCTGCACTGTATTGCCCAGGCCGAGCTCGCCTTGCCCCCTCAGCAGTCGGACTGCCGCCCCGTCGGCCGCGATGTCCTGCACAGACGCCAGCACGTTCATTGCCAGCAGGGCGCCCGCCACCCCCAGGAACTGCACATCTGGCGACAAAGAAGCACTGGCCAGGCATGTCATCGCCAAGCCAGTGACGGTGCCGACCAGCCAGCGGCGCTTGGTGCCTGCTCTGTCCACCAGCGGCGCCCAAAGGACCTTTAGGACCCAGGGGAAATAGAGGGCTTTGGTTAGGCTGATGCGGGTGAGCGAGTGGCCAGCCCCACGCAGGTAGACTGGCAGCAGGGACGACTGCAGGCCATACGGGATGCCCTGGACAAAATACAGGAGGCCCAGGAACACCAGCTTGTCATTCATGATGCCAGGAGAGGAACTGGACACTCTTCAGCTCATCTTGCAACCCGCTAGTCTACTAAGCGGGTACCACTACAGAGTTTTTCAGTCGAACCTTAACAAAAGAAACAAAACAGAACTGTTAAGGATAACTCGAGGCTGGTAGAAAACCAGGCTACAACTCACTCTGCAATAATGCAATGTAGGTCATGTCACAGGCTATCTGTACACATAGTGACAAGAGTCAGTAAAGCTGTCTTCTCTATTCCTATTAGCAATGACAAGCAAGGTAGGCTACCGTAAGCTAATTTCATGTAGCTACATCGGTCAATATACCGACAGGAAAAATTACGTCCTTTATTTTGGCAGCTATGCCATACCATGCAAACATGCAGTCTCTCAAGTCAGTATGATCAGTAACAGATGGAAACATTTAGACGACAGTCGGTTTCTGCGGTCTACTGAACGGACAATCTCTCCACCTGATCACCTAATTCATTCATGCAGGCTAATGTAACGTTACGGGCACACATGCAGCTAGACATGTTTTCAAAACAGAGGTGTTTTCATGCAGTACATCGAGAAGGCTATCTGAGAGCTAAAGCAACACTCTCTCTGCTGAGCATAACGTATAGCTAAAACAGTGCTACAATACATAAATCCACACCATGCTCTGTACACCTGCCACATCAACACTCGTTTTGTACTCCGTCCAAAGCTGCACTTGGTGTTCCTTTCCAACCTTGGCACTTCCGCGATGCCATATGACGTCACTCTTGAAAGAAGCCAATGAAATACTGTGACAGTGAAGCTGTTAAAAGTCTATGCATGTGTTTCATAAAAGACATGTATTTTAGTATTTTAGCTTAGTTCACAACACTTGTCGTACCATATATTCCAGTATTATTATTATGTGGAAAGAACGTTTGGAGTTTTTTAATCGTGACATTTCGTGATATTATGACTAGAGAAGAGCCATGTCGTGAAGCTTTATGCCTACAAGTAACCTAAAGCAGGGTACAGGTTTGCTCATTGTGCAAAGTAGGCAACGCTGCTGCCGGTTTATTGCAAAATTGTCGTGAACGTGGATTGCGCTAAGGAAGGGAAATAAAAAAAGTATGTGTCAGCTGGTTGTGAAAGCACTTACCACTGTCATCTTTCTTCTGTATTTTGTAGTTTCCTTGGCTACAACAAGAAATCTCCAGCCAGAGAGAGGCCTCATAAAAGCTATTTTCTGATGAAAAGCATACAGCCTTCATTCCTTTGCTGATCAAATGTTTTGTCTGCAATGTTGCCACAAAGGCATTCTCTGAACGATGCCTGAAGTAGTAGACATAGGGGTCTGTAGATTATGGGTGAACGCATTCCAAGTAGGCCCACTCTGACTCATATGGGCAAAATCTTTCTCCAACTCTGTCCCTCACCACCACATTCCTTCTTTTTCCCAACGTCAGGAAATGCATTTAAGCTACACCTATGGGAAACTAGTAATGTCTTCTCATAGGTCCTAGAGGCAAGGATTTCGATCAGTGTATCTTTGTCTCTACCCAGTCCCTGAACAGAGAAGATGTAACATTACATAGAGAATCGGAGAGTTCAAGGAAAATTGATCTCAATGGCAAAAATATTGCTGCAGTAAATTTGGAGATTTTTATACAGTTTGTATCCAATTCGCAAATCTAGGACTGGCGTTTTTAAAAGTATTAACAGAGAAGCAATTGGCAAATGTGACAAACAAAAGTGTTGGACTAGCATCACTGATGACACCATGGTGTTTGTTTAGTACTGATGGACACCAGCCCACTCAGGAAGGAATGGCAACAGACATGTTGTTCCAGGGAGTGGCTGAGATGGAGCCAAGATGGGTCAGGCACGTAGGAGGAGCTTCTGACGGTTGCCCAAACCCCATGTATGCAACAGAGGAACTCAATATTATGTGACACTCCTGTTCATCACAACTCAACCACGGTAGATTATGGGTGAGCGCATTCCAGTCCTTTCTCTCTCTCTTACCGTCGCCCAGCCTGCCCTCACCACCACATTCCTTCTTTTTCCCAACGTCAGTAAATGCATTTAAGCTACACCTATGGGAAACATCTTCTCGAAATGTCTTCTCATAGTTAAAGGCTGTGCAATCTGACTTGCTTTCATCCTTCATGAAACTCTTCTTTCAAAAATATAAATAAATATGTTCCTTTTCATTTAACTCAGCTCTCATGATGTCTAAAAGTCTACATCCTATGGTTCTATTTTACACTATTCTATTCTCCTTTTTTTTCTCTTCCTTCTTGTTCAGTGAATGTTGTCAGGATGCAGATGTGTGCAATATGTTTGATCTGTTTTTGCACTGTGTATTATGTGTATTATGTGTATGCTGCTGGACACCTTAATTTCCCTCGGGATCAATAAAGTAACTCTACTCTACTCTACACAGCCTGAATTGTCTTTTTGTTTCGAAACTACAGCGGCTTGCATCTTTGGTGTAAATTGGCCATAAGGTGTTACTTCTCACTAAAATAGCCAGTCTGCTTGAATCTCTTAATGCCTTTGTGCACATCTCTGTAGACTGGTTTCTCAACTTGAACATTTACTTGCAATTGTCAGTGCTATGACATGCCTATTCACTCCTTAGACTAGATGCAGGGTGACGTCAACCCCGTCATTATTCACCTGGAGCTGGGCGCTGGCCTTTCCAGGAAAGTGTTTTCTAGAAATCTGTATCTTCATAAATGTGTCTGACAGGTGCAAAAATCAAAATACACAATTCAGAAAAAAGGAGAATAAAAATGTAAATGCTTGTCAGCAGGTTAGACAATAAAACTGATTGATTGTTTTGTATAGTAATAATAACCCCCCATCCCAATCTGTGGTCTACATCGCTTCTTTGGTAGCCTGGAGGTTATCACAGCTGGCACTGATAAACTGATTGTCATGCTGACTGCCAATTCTGTACATGTATTTTATTTTTACACACACACACACACAAACACACACAGCTGGTATAAGAATCTCCACAGGTGGGTTTTATTTATAATGGCACCATAATGGCAAAGCTTTCAACGTCCAGATATACTTGGGTGTTTAGCCATATGCAACTTCTATGTCAAAATGTGTGGTGTTGTGGTTATGGATGTGGGCATGGTTAGTTATGGCTGTAGTTAGTTATAGCAGTGGTTAGTTCTCACTCCCACAAATGGCCAGAAGGATCGTCTCATAGTCGCCTTTAGTGTCGTCCTATAGGATCAGAGAAAAACATTAAGCTGTGCATTGCAGAACATTTTCTGAACCTTTAGTCCTAACCAGTTGTTTGATATAACTATGTACATGTTGGTGCATAATAGCTCACCAAAATGTCCTGATACAGGGTCTTGCCATACTTATTTTTGTACTCCTGCTTGATTTTTGCCAGATCGATCTCAGAGCGGCTCACCATGACCCTGGTCAGGATTGCAGTCCTGGTACCTTTGCCCTTTCAAGACCAACCAAAAACCCAGGAACAATGTCAATTAACATTGCATAACTTATTTTCATAACTTTCATGTCATAACTTCTACTTGATGATGAAACCTTAAAAATAAACAAATTAATGAACAAATAACCTTTTGTGAAGGCACTTCTGAAAAAGGGGAATAAAATATTACCTTCATAGATTCATAGAGTTTTTCAGCAAAGAAGGCAGGTCTGCTTCCAGCACATTTCACTGAAAGACAACAAAGAAATAATAAATGGCGCAGTCTCCCAGTCCGCCCTTAAATGGACATTTACGCTAAGTTCACAAGGGTTTAGGGGTGTCCCGCTGTAAATCTGAAGTGTGTAAGGGCTAGGTTTGCACCCTTTCTGACCCTCTTCTTAAAGCCGGAATGGCATGTGCATGTGTTTGCAACATGACATTAGTGCTGTTAATTTAACGATTTGTCACATGTAGTGTCCCAATCATGCAAACAGCAAAGGTGAACTCTCACAGCCTTGCAAACTCATTCACTTAACAGCTCAAGTTAGTCCGCTGTCTGCGAGGGCTCAGGGCTTAGGTCTTAGAGAGGACAATAGAACTCTGCTTATGTCACATATGTCAAAATTATGTGTCTGGGGGTGTTGAGGTATTCTGTGATGACTGGTGTATCACATTGATATTATTGATCCAGTGTTTCTTCAGACATGACATATCGCTTACCTATGGCAGTTAGACAGTTCTCTATGTCCCCCTTCAACTCCAAGTCAATGGCCTTGGAGACATCCACTTTGCTGTACTTGGAGTACATCTGGAACACTGTAAACACAAGCAGACAACACATAAGGTGTATACAAACAGCATACAGCTTTTTTGCTTAATTTTTCAGTATGCTGAGATTTAAAGAACAAACAAACAATTTGGTAAAAAATAAAAAAGCTGAACAGCTACTAAGCAGCTACTTAGAAACAACAAATAGCCTAGTAATGCTAATGATACAGTATTTTCAGTCAACACCACAAATCATACTTTTCTGGAGCTGGGGAGCGCTTCTGCTGGTGAGGATGTCAATGAACACAGAGCAATCGGTTCCTTTTCTCTGCTCTCCTGCCTCATAGATAGCCTTGGAAGAGAAGTTAGACACAGACACACACACACATACAGAGTTTACTGCACTCATTCACTGTGGCATAAAGACTTCCAACTACACACTAACATAGTAGGCCATGGCTTTTCCATGATGCTAAAATGTATGCCAAGGAAAACTAGCTCTCAAAGCCATCTCAAATTTATTGTGCCATACATTTTGAGAGAATCAAGGAACTGTGAAATACCTTGGCATCCTTGTCTGCTTGGTCTTCATTCACACTGTTGTCCTCTGGCCTGCTGGCCTGAAACCAAGAAAAAAAAATTGTGACTGAAAACGAAACTGATGCAACCCATAAACACTGAAACAATGACTGCAACAGAACAATGTAGAATAAACGGCGCATTAAAATGCTGTACTACTTGTCTTCTCTAACAAAACACCTACCTTACAAAGAGCAAGAAGAGCTTTCCGGAAATCACCTCCTGTGTCGGACTTGATGTCATCTTCCAGTTCCTTTTTGTATGCTGCAGCAATGAGACAGATGGTTGGTGGCACCACAAGACCAAATGTCATGCACTGATTTCATCCAGCTAGGACAACTGCTAGTTTGTGGTACATACTGACGAAGCGTGAAAACTGCACACACCTTCTTTGTAGGCCAGTTTTATGTCTCTAATTTCTCTGTTGGTCCTGGAGGCAAGGATTTCAATCAGTGTATCTTCATCTGTACCCAGTCCCTGAACAGCGAACAAGAGAGAAGATGTTCAAGGAAAATTGATCTCAATAGCAAAACTATTGCTGCAGTAAATTTGGCATTTTTTTTCAGTTTGTATCCAATTCGCAAATCTAGGACTGGCGTTTTAAAAAGTATTAACAGAAAGCTAGGGCACCGTGAGAAACAATTGGCAAATGTGCCAAAAAAAGTGTTGGACTAGCATCACTGATGACACCATGGTGTTTGTTTAGTACTGATGGACACCAGCCCACTCAAAAAGGAATGTCAACAGACATGTTGTTCCAGGGAGTGGCTGTGAAGTGAGCCAAGATAATTCAAGCATGCCCTAACCCCATGTATGCAACAGAGGAACTCAATATTATGTGACTCATAGACTGTTGATATAGCTGTTCATCACAGCTCAACAATGGAATTAATTCACTTCATCATTCATTTCTGATTGGCTGGCAGGGTGTGTGTTAATTCTGTATAATGCACACCTATAAAGTAGATCTGAAAAAGTATAATTACCATTATAGATCAACGCCCTTTTGAATCGTAACTATAACAACCATAGTAAACGGCAGTTGAACTTGTCAGTAACAATGGAATCAGCTGTTATTAGCTATAACCATCATTTAAAAAGAAAATAGTGCAGCAAATGAACAGGTTTCTTTAGAACTCTGCCTTCGTTATTTACATCCACCTCATTCATTAATTCTGTATAACAGCACACCTTGTCCGCCATTTTGCCTTACTTCATTAAAAATTTGATATTTGTATATTTATGTATACATATGTATATATATATAAATCACATGTTGTGCTACACAGTGCTTACACTATAAATGCTAACACAAACTACACATGCCCTCCTTGCCTTGCCCTGCTTGGCTCACACTGGCAAATATAAAGAGATGGCCATAAGATGTTGGACAAATATTGTGATTAGGAGTAAATAAATAACTGGCCCTGTGTCCTGGTTCAGGATGTATAGAGTATTTCCATTCTCTGTGGGTCTCATGTTATTGTTCTCCTGTCTTGTCCTTTTCTGTGCTGTCCATCTTGCTACAAAGCAATTTCCTTATTAAGGACATAATACAAGGTAAAAGAGATGAAGAATGAACTCTGACCTTCATGGCCAGTTTCAGCTGCTGGGCGTCGTACTGGGCGGGGGTCTTGAGCAGAGCCAGCACCACATCCTCCAGCTCCCCCTTCAGGGCCGACTTCAGAGCTCCCTCCAGGGGCTGAACACACAGAGCACAGCCACAGACACAACAGCATGATCACAAGGTAGAGTGGGGATAATCACATGAGAGTGTGTGTGTGTGTGTGTGTGTGTGTGTGTGTGTGTGTGTGTGTGTGTGTGTGTCTAACAAGTGCAAAAGAAAGGGTAATAGGCCCTGTATTTACACATGAGTGTAATTATGTGTTTTTTATGTGTTTATGTGGGCGTAAGTGTCTGGCTATGTGTGTACATGTGTGCAACTGTGTATTTGTGGTGTGTGTGTGTGTGTGTGTGTGTGTGTGTGTGTGTGTGTGTATGCATTGGAGCTTGCATATACAATATACAAATAAGCAATCATGTTTATTCACCTGTACATAAACTTAAATGTGTGGGCAGTTTTTTTTGTTTATGACTGTGTGTGTGTGCGTGCGTATGTGTCAGTGTTACCTTGCCAGTGGCCCTCATGTAAGCAGCTTGGATCTGCTGGCGCTGGGCATTGCTCCTCTTCACCAGCACATCAATGATGGTGGGCTCATCCACACCTGAGGGACCAGCATTGATGAAATTGTATACAAGTGCTGGTACTCCCCTTATTCAACTGTTGCCAGGTAAATTAGGCAGTGGGTAACAGCAGATCATTAAACGATAAAAAGTCCAGGCTAAAATTGAGAAGTGCCGGTACTCCCTACTGGTGTGTACTGGCCCACTTAAAGCACTGATTGTATAGCAGTTTATGTAGGACGTGAGTGCTAAATGATAACATGATGGCACAAAATGATGACACTCACACACCCAGACAATGTACTTGGTTAAGTGCAAAACACACACCCTCCTTCACATACATACACACACACACACACACACACACACACACACGTACTCACACCTGCAAGTCAGAGCCGGGACAGGTATGACCTAACCCAACAGGTATGGCCTCACCCCCCCCCCCCACCCCCCCTTCACACTAGCCTGAGCAAGCTTATATCAATATCATTTGCTTTGCCTTATTGGAAGATGGAAATCAGTGGAAACTGTGAAACTGTTTCTTAAGCATGTTTCTTCACCGTGTCTGACCTTTGGCTTTGATGGCTTTGTCTAGAACACCAGCATCTCCCTCTGCACTAAATTGTGGGTAAGGAGTCACCGTTCCCTTGTATTTCTGTTGGCAACACAGAGAATGTGATGTCATGAGAGATACAGCACTGGCAGACAGAACTTCATTTACAAAAGTAAAGAAATTCCCCTCTGACTATATGGTTCAGTGTTAGTTAGAAAAACACAAGCAATGGTTAAGGTTTTCTACTGTGTTTCAGGGGAGGGGAGAGCAAGGGAGAGAGCATTCCTCCTCTGAGTCATGCTGCTAAAAAGTAATTTCCTCTCTTTCTCTGCATGTCTCTCTCTCTCTCTCTCTTCTTAGCTCACCCCTTACTCTGCCACGCCTCCCACATCCCTCCCTCATCAAATGAGCACAGACTTCTAAATTTTTCCACTGACGAGTAAAAAAAAAAAGAAAATCTTCCGCTCTGATTTAGCCAAAGATGTGCAAACTTACGGAGTCCTCTGGCACACCCAGATAGGAAATCTGCTGAAGAAACTGATGGATGAATGACATGGTGAAAGATGTACCTGTGCAGATACATAGGAGTGATACATTTTTTAGGCTACTGAAAAGTCTGGAAGTCTAAAACATGTGTGGTCATGGAAAAATGAGAGCCAGCATTCAGCACCACTGCCAACCCAAAAACCTAGTCCCCTTTCAAAGAAAATGTTTTTGGATAGTTGGTGAGGTTTACACAAGTTATCTAAAGTTAAGATAAGGTGATATAAACCTGTCTTTTATTCAGCTATACCCATTTTAATGAAATGTAAATG
Organism: Tenualosa thibaudeaui; assembly: GCA_027481765.1. NCBI lineage: Eukaryota > Metazoa > Chordata > Actinopteri > Clupeiformes > Clupeidae > Tenualosa > Tenualosa thibaudeaui. The sequence continues at coordinate 413,226 of JAIFZK010000203.1, read as the reverse complement.
TTGCAATAGCCTAAATTACACGAGATTCTGTTCACAAATGAACAGGCATTTGCAATCAAACTTTCAGAACATTGGTCGAGCCACGCCCAAATTCCAGGAGCATTTAAAGTATACACCTTTACATACAGAATCACTACTCTACTCTACTCTGTGTAGCAGTCTTGCGTCGTTTGTCGAAAGCCATGCAAGTTCCTGTGGCCAACAAACCAGCAGTAAACTTAGGACATGGTTTTGCTTCCGGATTTACAAAGACCTACGCCGTGGCAAAACTTTGTACAGACACACAGGATCAACACCAAGCTTACTGTTTCAATCTGTGCATACCCAAATCGTCTTTTTGTGTAGTTTAAATGACCACACATTACCATGTGTAGGCTATCCTTTTACCACAATAGTAGGGGAAATCTCGGCTTACCTACTCACAGCAGAGACCTTTTCCAAACTGACAACGGGGAGATGGGAGGAGTGAGAGTTGTGTATTTATACCAATGAAACCCCACCTAGCAACGCCACGGACCAGATGTTCAGCCTCTTCTTAAAGTTTACAGATGGCTTGACGGAGGCGGGGAAAGTTTCCACGCTACACGCGTGGTGAGAGCTCGCCGCAACCCTGTAAAAGCTTAAGATCGCCTGATTGACCAAATTTGCGTTTCTTCTCTACAAACAATCAAGAAGATGTAGGCTATCGGCTGTTAACCATAAGAATAACATGGCAGATGTTTTTTATCCAGATTTTGATTGGAGAAGAATTAATTCAAGTTACAGATAGGCCTACAGTATAATACTTAAAAAGACTTACATACAGTTAATTCACACCTACCTACACAGTGCATGTGCAGAGAGCGCACCGACCAGAGCCCACCTGTGGCCACCTGAGAAAATCATTCCTGCTCTGGAATTCAATTGTATAGACAGTTAGATACTTTTATTATCCTGAAAATTCTGGTACCCTTAAGCTTCCACAACATGGCATACACATGAAATACACACGTGATAAAAATCCTATTATGTGTGCCACTAAGGGTACTGACTGTCAGGTGTGGAATTAGTGTAGAATGTGCAGGGTGTGCTATGGTAACCCTACTATGAAAGTGTCATGGGGTGTCTGTGCAAAAGGCTAATATAGCCAGTAAGGGTCCAGTCTAGTCTTAGCTTGGGTAGGGTAAGTCAAAAGGAAAGTAAAGAGTAGACCAGGTGAGGTCAAGACATAGGAAATAGGGTCACTGCAATATGAGTAGAATCAAGCAGACTAGTTAGTAATTTCTTTTTTCACTCCCAGTTCAAGACCCTCGCTAAAAGTTATCTAGGCTACATTTCTTAAGATTTTGTGGTTTTATAAACTGTTGCTTTTCACTTGATGAAGGTGCTGTTGTGCCATTGCAGGCCAAGCTGGGTGTTTATAGTCAACTGACAGGCAGTATTGTGTGATGTTTATGACATCAACAGTAGCATTGGTCATGTGTTTACCAGTGTACCAAAACACAGGCAACCCAAAAGGCTCAGTTACAGTGCTGCTAAAGGGATACTGGCAAAGACAGGGTGTGTCCCATTACTCTGACTGGGAAGGGGCATGATTAAAGTCAGTCAGTGTGTCAAAATGGCCTAGGTGTGGGGTGGGCCAGTGGTGATGGTGGTGGGGGGCACTGACGAAATCACATGTATCAGGTGATGACTATATAAGGTAGGGCCTGCTAATCTGATCAGATGTAAAGATTGTGTTAGATGCAGGCCTCTAAGGATTAGTTTATATAAGAAGTGGGTTTTGTGAAGTAATGTTCCTCTGATACTGTATTGTTGGGGATGCCATTCATAATCCATTGGTAAGTGCTTGTGTGTGTATGTGTGCTACAAACAAGGAAAGAGAGAGAGAGGCAGTTCTATGAAATATCCCATTACAATCTCTATCCCACACACTGGAAACCTGATGATGGCTTGTGATCTACCTGTGCTGTGCACACTGGCAAACTAATACCCGCCGTAACCAAACTCTAGGGTTTAATATTTCATCAGCGTCGAGAGTTGAGTTCCTCTGAAAAAGCCGCCTATCTCCAGTTTTCCCTGAAAGCCAAACTGCTTTCCTTCAACCACATTGAATGCAGGTGTTAGAACTGGAGCAAGGTAACATTTCAAAAGTAGTCTGAATGATTTTTTAATGCATGTGACTTCCTCACCTAAAGTTTGTCTTCAAAGTTTGTAGCGAATTTGTCACTATGTGTGCTGATGATTCTTAGAGCCTCTATTGTCGTGCTGCCTCTCTGCATGCAATGTTTGATTGACACTGAATGATTTCTATTCTCTCGTAAGAGTTTGGTTTATCCATGCAGTGCTATGTTACGAGACAAATCTTGAGGATACGCCTGACTGCTGGTTGTGTTGCAAGTTTGGATTCTTTTATGCACATTAATCATTTACTTCATCTGGAGTTGATTAATGTCATACAATAATAAGTGATAGGTACATATTTGAACTGCATTTGAACTAGTTTCGAATATAAAACCTTTTGTTTCATTTTTAGGTTAAAGTCTATCATGTACGTCAACTCTCCAGGAAACGAGAATGTTTCCATGTCTTTAAACTTCATGGGAAAGAAACTCCGTAACCATACTGTGGCTCCAGCAAAAAAACAATGTAGGTGTAGCATCACTTCCACCAGCACCCTAGCTACAAGCTGACTCTCCTAATGCTTCAGCTATCATAGGGCCTCAGTCATTCAGTTTAGGAGTGTGTGCTTAAAGGTTGAAAGTGTGAGAGTCTTGTAAGAACAATAATAAACAGACCTTTTAATGACTAGTGACTATGGGACATGTCAGGACAGGACAGAAACACTGGATTAAAACAGCAGTTTAAAAAGGACACGGTTAAGTTTTTTAACTTTAATAGTTTTGTTTGCTAAAATATTTAGTAATGAAATGACAGAGCAGAAAATTGTGGAATCATTGGAATTCTCTCAGCCAACACTAGCAAGCAAGCTGTGTGTGCATGCTTGTGTGTGTGTGTGCGTGTTTGTAACTGGATGTGGGTGTGGATCACTGGAATGCAGGAGAGGCCACAAAGTCTGGGCTGAACAGCACCATGTTAAAAGCTTCAGCTATTTTTCCAAGACGCTGCAGGGTAAGCACAGGTGTTATTAATGACAGCCAATAATATTCTGATTCAGTGCAGCAGAATCAGATCATTATTGTGACTTCTTGGAAAAATGGCTGCTGTGAAATAGGCCCATAGATAATGATATTTACAAGCAGATTCTTTTAGGAGATGGCTTGGTTTAATTTACAGTATACTCAGATTGTATATTATTACTTTGAGCATACAGTGCATAATTGGTCAGGCTGATCACATCTATAGCCATTTGACAGCTGTTTATTTTGCTATCCCATAGGTGCATGGGAGACAACCAACACTGATGCCTACACTGATGAGGCAGTGGGCCGTGCCAACCTTGTCCGAACACGTGCGGTGATGCCCGCCATGGAAGATCTGCCAGGCAGCGTGCCGGACCTGCGGACGGACACGTGGCCATGCCGGCCGTGTGCCATACACAACACTCACCTGGACCAGGACAGAGACCAGACAACAGGTGAACCTGGCAGAAATAAACCCTCATAACTGGTTTAGCTGTCCCTAGGAGGTGCAGATGCTGAAGCACACCTATGAGCATTCACTTACATCATAAAAGTCCATTCAAGCCATAATATTAATCTAACAGGATAAATAACTGACTATCTATGCCAAGGTCACAGATGCAGTTCTCTGATGGAATATACAGTATAGTATGCTATAACCTCAGCCTTTACAACATGTTTTTAAGTGATACTAATGAAACATGCTTGGTTTAATTTATCATTTACCTAGATAAAAGCTGTGTATTTCCCTACAAAGTCGGGCTCCTAAACCATAAGCGGGAAGCTTATATCTTTGTTTTATTTATATAGATAGGTAAAGGCTTCTGCAAGAAAGTAAAATAACTGTGTTAAGGCACTATCCTGAAGACTCAATGCTGGTTTTAATTGCTATCACTGCTATCACTAATCTTCTTAACAAGCAGCCAGGCAGACTTCCTTGACAGACAGATCCCATTTTTGTAGATGCAGACATATTTAGGTTGTAGATAAGAAACAACTGTCCATGCTATACCCTTGATAAACTCTTATTTTGATAACCAGATATATAAGCAATGAATGTATGACATATGACTAATTACATGAATAAAATGTAAATTGCTTCGGAAAATCTGGGTTATGTGTGATTCTTTTCTAGTAATTTTTTTTTAGTAGGTTACTGTATCATTCATATGCTATATACGCTGTCTAGTGTAATTCCGTCATACAAGCGTAACATTTTTAACATACTGCAATAATTTAGTTATTTAAGGCCCGCATAATTAAAACAATTATATAAAAAACAGATTAAATAAAACCATTTACACTACACATTGATAGATATGCTTCTGTGAAAAACAGATGTAAATATGCTGCTTAATCCACATTTTTGTGATAGCAAACATTTTGAATGCTGTAAGAGGAAACTGCATTTTGATCTGGCAAGCTGTCCTCAAAGTGTTCATTCATATGCTGACCATTTGTCTGGATGCATTTCCATTCTTTGCCACCAGAGGGCAATCACACATAAATTACTTCTGGACAGAATATATATTTGTCAGAGCCATAAATCTGTTGTATGACTAGCATGACTGTTGGAACACAGTGTTTCCAAAGCTTAATGAACAGTAGAACATCATTTTCAAAATAACATTTGAGTATTAAGAACCATTGGGGAAAGAAGGATATGCACTGGGGAACAGGGCAATGGGGTGCAAATACGCACGCACACACACAGCCACAAAAAATATAGTTTTCTTAGGTGTTTATAAAAATATTGTGTTCTTAGTTGTTCATAATTGGAACTTTATTTTTACAAGAGAAGCTGCATCTCATATGCCTTGGTGATATTTTTAAATATGCTGTCTTGTGAATAGCAGTGTAGAAGCATGAACTTCTACCCGGCCCCCCCCCACCCCACCCCACCCCACTGCGCCACGCCTGAGCTGTTAATTAATTTTATAGTCCACAGCATAATTCAAATGGATTTTTGTTATCTCACTTGCAAAATGCCTCGCAGTACTACTAATACCATTCACATATCAGTGACACTCCCATTGACACTGGGATCTGCCAAAGAGGGAGAGCTTGCTCTGTACTCACATTTGTCTAACCATTGCATGGCTAGCCACCATATGGTGAAATTTTATGACTCTTGTAACATTACTAATAAAACCACACTCCAAAGAAGCAATCTGCAGATCACTTGCACTTGTTAAACCACAATTGCTAGCCAAAGAAGCTAGTTATTGTCATTGTCTGATGAATAGCTAAGTCATAGTGCAGAAGACTGCTGGACTTACTGAAATGAATGCATAATGTTGTGGTAGAACAAGAACCATCATGGCTGACCAAAGGCAGGAGGAAGTGGGGCCTGTTCAAACACTGGATCACAGCCAAGCGACAGCGTGATGCCTCAGCCCCTAGAAACCCAGGTAGAGACCCCTTTGACTGGTTTCTTCTAGAAGGTCATGGAACAATGATGGCTATGAGTCATCAAACATTACTGCAGATAGATGTCTGAAAATATTAGATTTTTTTTGTTGATGGGAGTTTTATTAGAGTTTTATTATTTTAATGATTCACTCATAAATTGTTGATGGAATTTACTTCTTTTGTCCAGTTGTGTTTAGAAAAGCACAAGTCATTGTCTCACTTATATCTCTACCTTGATCAGTTCCTGGCCCACCTTGCATGACCAGGCCGCACCTGCGAGACCGAGAGAGTGAGGGGGAGATGGACGTCAAGATCTTCATCCCTTATGACTCAGCCAAGCTATGCATTACACAAGTACATTAGCCTTGCTCCAGCTTCTGAATGAATGAATGATTTGGCAGATTTTGTGCTATATAATATCATATGAACATATATAAATATAAATACATATATAAATATGTACAGTATCATATAAACATATATTCTTACACCCATAAGTGTAACTGTATACTGATTGTAGTTCTAATGCAAAGCATTTTTCTTTTTGATTAGATTGCAGATGATATGATGGCCATGAGAAACAGACATCTTGAGATGGTTCAGGAACTGGAGGAGAATTTTCTCATTGCCTCACGTGAGAATCAGGTAAACACACTATCCAACATACACACACGCAGTTGACCAGTGGAAATAATGTACTTTGTCTGTATGTGTGTCTTTTTCTCAGTGTGTATGTACTGTATGTATGAAATCAACAGTAGGAAATTATACCATTTGTTTTGGCTTCTTATTTGGGTCCACAGGAGAGGACCGTGATTAAAGTAAGGAGTCACTACCAGACGAAGCTTAACACACTGAAGAGAATGCTGCATATTTATCAGGAGAAAGTGGACAGGAGGAATGCATGCTGGGAGGAGAGAGTCAATGTGAGTTGCTGTGTTGTAAACTCTACCCAATGCGCTAGTTGTACGAGTCCCACAATTTAGTCCTGCTTAGCATTTTGGTTTGTATTGTACTTGCCTGGCCATGCCTTCCTAGAACTTCCACTTGATTATCATCTCCCTACAGTGTTTTGATGTGTGTCTGAATTTGATCCCATTGAGCTTGTTGTCTCAGGAGGCATTTTAACCTGTTCAATCAGCGAATCAGCGATAGCTAGAATGTTATCAGGGGCTGATCCAGCCATTTTAAACTTAAACACCTCAAGCAAGCAATCGAATCTCCTTACCGAATGTCCAGACCCTGTGTAGTATGAGGGTCTGGTTTGATTACCAGACTAGTATTGTACTGTATATGTACTTACACGGCAAGTCTTTTGCGTTCTGTTGCTAATGTATGATTTATGTAATGTCCAAAATATTTAATTGGAAACACAAAACTGTGTGCTCTTTTTCACTTAGTAGTTTTGTACATTATGGCACAAATCTATCAGCCACACACTGACTGGTTGTTGGTGTTGCTGGTGACAGTGGCTTATATGTATGTGTTATTCCACATTCACCTGCAGAAACTGCAGAACCAAAATGAGAGCTTGCTGCAGGAACAGAAGTCCATGCAGGAGAGGAGCAGAGAAGAAATGGCATCCTGGCAGAGAGAAAAGGTTTGAGTATCTTTCTCTGTGTAATGCATTAACATGAGAGAGTGCCTTACAAATGAATAACAACATGCCAATGAAACAAAAACAAAACAAAGCAAAAACACAAGTCAAGTGGGTTTTATTGTAATTTCAGGCATATACACTGTTTATAGTGAGAAACAAAACAATGTTTCACCATGGAGTTAAGTGGTGACACATTAAGATACACAGGAGACATTTGAGACAGGCTACATTTAGTGCACATTCAATATAAATATAAATATACATAAAGTGTGTCTGACAACAGACACTAAGAAAGGGCATAAGTAGACCACTGACTAGACTAAAAATAGCAACTGTAACTGTGTATTTAAATCAGTGGGTAAAGATCCAACCAAAATCATCAGATAGATTTCTAACAACTCCGGGCATCTGTATCTTTGTGTCCCATTGTTCCCATTAATATGTCAAATCATTCCCAGCTGACTTAACTCTTCAGTGGGCTATCAGCATATAATCCAGATTTGTGTACATTATTTTAACATAAATGATAATTAAACAAGTTGAACCAGTAGTTTCATTGATAAATCAGAAATGATCTAATGCTCAACAGCACACTCTTTTGTCTTTCAGAGTAAGATGATAGACATGTTCTCCAACAGGTTAGACCTTCTCCATACCCACCAGGCATCCAGTGAGTGAAGAAAATGTTTTTGTGATCAGATAATCATATATACCATATTTTTTTCAGAAAGGCATTCCTTGCACAGAATATAGATGTGTGTGTGTGTGTGTTTTGTTTACCTAGTGTTCCATATACTATATAAACATGTCTAAGGGAAGTGCATTGTACCTGAAGACCACCATCTTGACTTTATACTGTTTTATCCTTACATGTATGTGCACATATGTGTTGCCAATTCATCTACTTGTGTACATTATGTACAGTACACGTGCATGATGCTGCATCACCCACCTGAAACGCTGCTGTTTGCTTGTCACCAAGCCTTGCAGGAGCTGCAGATAGCTCGACTGGAGGTGGGCAAAGTGCAGGAGATGCTCAGGCCCCCAGAGCCAGAGGAGGAGCCCCAGGAGGAAGAGGCCCAGGCCAGCACTGAGCAGGTGAGCTGTGGGGCGTGCTGGGCAGTCTGCACCACTAGGTGGGGCACAACACCTTGTTGTGTTGGCACACATGACAGCATGGCACACATTCAAGCCTGGTTGGCACAACCTACTCTCTCATGTACTGGGTGAAGGCAGACTGTGTGGTTTTCTACCATGCACCTGCCAGGTGGTCTTCAGAGGCCTGTTCTCCTGATAGCAGGTGCTAGGCTGTCGGAAGTAGGGTGACTCTCTCGCCCATGTTATTGTCTTCCACTGTCCCCACAGACACCCAACAGAAATACAGCGCTGTGTTTAAGCTTTGTTATGGTGTTTCTCATGGAAATAATATGCTTTTTCTGTATCTGTAGGTGTGAGTATGGTGCAATAACTGACACTTGGATTAACCTAGCAACTTCTTGTATTTTCATTTCATTTCACTGACGAGCAGCCACCACTAGAGGGAGCCCATGCTCGTTTGCAGAACCTGAAAGAGAGTCTGTTCCAGAGAGAGAGGGAGATGTCCCAGTATCTGGAGGGAGATGAGAATTCGGCATACACTCTGACAAAGACTGCTCTCCTTAAGGCTGTGGTGCAGAAAGTGAGAATATGATACAGATTCTATTCTTGTCTTCAGTCCCAAAAATGTAGCTTACTTGCCGTGCAATATTTGATAAAGCTCCTGTCCACTGGCATCTGTTGAATAACGTTTCTCTGAATGTTTGTACTACAGGCACATTATATCTATATCATATGTATGTTGTCTGCACTATATCTAGCTTTACCATATATCTGTGGCAGAAATCTGTACATTGAATAGTATTCCTCTGAAATGTTTGTGCAGGCACATTACATCTATGATCATGTAGGAGAGGCAAAAGATCTGATGGACCATATGGCAGAGGAGAACCGTGAAGAGCTAGCTAAAGTCAAAGAAAGCCTGGACCAGACCGACACAGCTGCACAGGCTGAGCCTCAAGAGAAGACCGAGAGGAAGACAGACTCACAAGCGTAAATCATCATGCATGCTCTTATACTTAGTTAGAGCATAACACCATCCTTTGTAGCACAGAGATTATACTGTACTGTAGCTCAGAAGCTACAGCTACAACCTGCAGACATGAAATGTAGTAGTCAGTCACTTCAGGTAAAAGTGACTGCTAAATAAATGTTTGACTGAAATAGATGTTACAGTAATGAATGGTGTTGGTCGTACTTGGTTGATGTGTTTTAAGTAACTCAATGCCGTTAATTATATTTAAAAGCTATTGCTGGAAAAGATATGCTTATTGTATTCTGATGAGATGTAAATACTGGGTGCTTAATGAATTGTAAACACAAGTCAGTCGTTCTTGCTGTTGCTTGTTTGTTCCATTTGAATTGGAGGTTATTTATTGTATGCATATTAGATATATTATATACAGATGAGATCTTTTTCATTCTAGTCCAGTCCAGGACTGTTCAGAGAACTGTGACCTGAAGCTGACAATCAAACAGCGGCTGCAGAAGTTTGAGTTGACGGAGCTGGCCTGGGATCTGATTATGACTGGCTCTACCGCCTGCCTCTCTGGTAACAACAGCAAACAACCAGACAGAGGACTTTTGTAATCGTAGAAGTTATGGTACAACTTGAAGAGGATGTGATCATTCACACTGATGTTGTTTGGAAACTTACTTTTAGTTCCTGAGTACGGCCAGGAGCCTGCAAATGGTGAAAAGGAGATGGATCCTGTTGTAAGGATACACACACACACACACACACATACACACACACACACACACACACACACACACACACACACACACACACACACACACACACACACACACACACACACACACACAGAGTCTTCACTCATTCCACTTTCAAAACTATTTTTTGCCTTCTCATGGTCATTTTTTGAACAGGATTTGGAGAATTTTAAGAAGAGTGAATTTCTGCCATCAGACACAGAAAAGAGTGTGGGACAACAGCTATTGCTCCTACAATCTGAGGTGACTGTCTTTGTGTGTGTGTGTACTTGTTTGCGTGTGTGTGTATGCATGCCTGTGTGTGTGTGTGTGTACTTGTTTGCATGTGTGTGTGTATGCATGTGTGTGTGTGTGTGTGTGCACACGTATGTGTGTATGTGTATGTGTGTGTGTATCACAACAGCTACTGCACCTCCTGAAATGACAGTCATATTGGGCCTGTTTTGTAGCTGATGCAGCTGAAAGAAGAGCATAGAAAGACCATAGAGAACTACACGACAGAGAGGACCATGAGAAAAAAGTACTACAACATGGTGGAAAACATGAAAGGTAACACAGCCCTGCTCTGTAGATACATCACATGCCTTTAAAGCAACAGTATTTAACTTTTCAGCACTATTTCAAATATGCTTTTTAGCAGATTGTTCATTTTGGTATGATCGCCAAATTAATTTGGATTGCATTACAGTCATGCAAAGGATGGATAAACACTGGCCCATCCAGGATAGGCATTGCTCAGTCCTGGGTGGAGGGTAGGAAACCACCACAAAATTAAACAAAATCTTGATATTGCTGACTGTATTGACTGTATCAAACATCAATAAGCATGTCCTAGCAGTGCCAATAAAGTTCTGGAAAGTATTTGAAAGTATTTGGTGCCTCCTTGTGTGCTTCCCTAGTTCTACATCAGAACTCCTTAGTGTTGCTTTAATTAAATCCTGGTCTATTCTCCAGTCTGCTCAGGAAGCTCATGTCTGGAAAGTTCCGAACTATTGACCCTTTGACTTGGTCACTGGTCACGTCAGGACAAATTCCCAAAACTCAAAGTCCATGAAAGAAAAGAGATCTTAAGCAGATTGCAGCCTCTTTTTCAGCAGCTTTTACTTTTGACCCAGTTCTGAGGAGTTCATGACACACATCCCCAGTGCAGTGCAGTGGAGACTCACTCTACATTTCCACACTCCTTAATCTCCTCCACGCTCCTTATTCTGCCCGGCCCATTTTAATCGTTTTTCGCCCCTTCACTTTGTGTTGGACTTCCTATGTGGATACTTCACCTGAGGTATTAATGAGTGCTAATGATAACCGTAAGTTCCAACACAAAGTACTGTGTGTGTAATCAAACATGGCACGCTCCATGTAACCACAGAGAATAGGGTGAATGAAGCTCACCTGTAAGTAGATCATTTGCATACTTTATTTGCTGTATGCTAAGTGTCCATAGTCACTGTAAGTTATGGTCACAGAACCAGGTCTCCTCTGGGGTATACACCCCTCATGCGTTGGTGTTTCATAGATGGGCCCACAAACCCTGAAGAAGGCTCCGTGGTGACACCTGGCAATTCAGATATCGTCCTCTCTACTCCCATATGCTAGCTGATAGTTAGCAAGATGTCCAGTTCAGATCCTAACACACCATACCTGCCAAAGATCAAGTAGCAGAATTCAGGAGATTGTTTTTTGCGGGGGATGGGGAATAAAAGGCAAACATATTAATTTAATTATTCATAGAGAAGTTTGGGCTTTGTAAATTACGGGAGATTCCAGCGAGAATTGACAAAACAGGCAGGAGATGGGCCTTAAATATGGGAGAAACAACAAAAAAATGGGAATGTTGGCAGCTCTGTAACATAATGGTCATGTGACTTAAATGTGATGTGATGAGTGATTGACAGCGAGGTTGTTTGTTTTCATATTGTGATATTCTGATGTCTGATGTGTGTGTTTACTGTAACGCATGCAGGTAAGATCCGAGTGTTCTGTCGAATCAGGCCAATGAACCGGACAGAAGTAGCCCGAGGAGACTCTACCATTGTGTCAAGATTGGATGAATATTCCATCACCGTGGAAACGGCTCGTGGCCAACGAGAGTTCCAGTTCGACCGGATATTTGACACTAAATGTTCACAGGAAGAGGTGTTTCAAGACACAAACAGGTAGCACATAACACTACATTTAACCAGCTTTGAGGTTACAAAAATACCTACTGATAATTAGTGTGCTTAGAGCTGGTCCTATAATACCATAACTTGATATGATTTGATTTGATTTAAATTGACTTGATTTTTCTTTATCCCAGACTGATTCAGTCGGCCATTGATGGCTTCAATGTGTGCATCTTTGCCTATGGCCAGACTGGTTCAGGAAAAACCTACACAATGGTTGGAGATAAACACCTGAAGAACCCAGGCATTATCCCCCGAACATTTAATAAGATATTTGACATCATTCATGAAAATGAGGCAAAGTTTGGCATCAAGGTAGGGCCTCAGGCTTAACTCTCAGTAAACTGTGGTTAGTGGTGGTGTAGTGGTTAAGGCTAGCATGCTAGTAGCCTGGAAATTGTGGTTTTGAATCCTGGCTGCCACTGTTGTGCTTTGGATAAACATGCGTAAATGTAAATACATTCTTTACTTTCAGTCTGCTCTATCCATCTGTTTGTATGCGCTCTTCCAGTTTTTATAAAAGACACATGAACTAGTATATTAATTTCATATTAATATTTAATTAATAACATATTAATTTATATTAACTTCTCCCCTGTTTTTACTCCAGTCTTTGCATGCCCATTAACCCTCTTATTTACATTTTGCTCATTTGAATTTTGAATCCTCTCTTTTTTATATCTTCTGATTTTTCCTCCCTTCCAACTTCTCCTCTCCTCACTCCCCTTCACCTCACTCCTGTCTTTCTCCTCTTCTCCATGGTGGTGTTTATCCTCCTCCTGCTCTCTTCCTTTCTTCACTCCTGTCATTCTCTTCTCCTCCTCTTCCTCTCCTCCATGCTGGTGTTTCTCATCCTCAGGTCTCCGCCTACATGTTAGAGCTGTATAACGACCGGCTGCAGGACCTCTTTGTCAGTCCTGCCGAGGCATTCAGCAAGCGGATTGAACTGAAGAAGGACAAGAAGGGGCTAGTCTTTGCTCAGGGAGCAGAGACAAAGCAGGTGGCCAGTGCTGGCGAGCTCTTTGCCTTGTTCGAGCAGGGCTGTGCGAACCGCCACATCGCCGCCACCAGTATGTCATTAATGAAGCTTCAAAGGGGGCCTTCTAAATGGTTGTGATTAATTGCTTTGGTCACAGTCACTAGTATTGTATGATAGGTACATCATTATGGACTAGTTTTTGGTGGCTTTCTTTAAAAGGAGGAAATGGTGCAAAGTGGTATGGCTTCATGTGTCAGACAGATGGCGGGGGTTTCTGTTCTCTGTTGTTCCCTAGAGATGAATGTGGTGAGCTCACGCTCACATCTGATCATCGGCATCATGGTAGAAAGCCGGAACCTGACCAATGGCACGGTTTGCTACGGGAAACTCAGTCTGGTGGATTTGGCTGGAAGTGAACGGGCTGCCAAAACTGGAGCAAAAGACAGCCAGCTAAAGGTGTTAACTTTTCTCCTTACTTTGACATATCTGCCAAAAAGACAGGCAATTTCAGTATTAAAGGAGAAATCTGGTGTGATGCAATCCCTGCTGCCTGTGGGAGAAAGAACAAGAACATTTGCCTGAACATAGACTGAAAAGCAAGCCAGCAGCTAATGTTAACTGAATGGGGCATAGGAAAATTAAACTGATTGTGAGTTTCTGTGCCCCATTCAGTTAGTGTTAGTCACTAGTTCACTATTTGGTCTTTATTGTGTCAAATTTTCTCATTCTTTCTCCTACCCACATGGTTCACACTTTAATCATCTATGCATTTAACTAACAGTGTTTTTCAGAGCTAGCCTGGTAGACATAACTCTGTAGCTTCACAAAGAGTCTGGACACTGTCAACAGGCATTCATTTACTTTGCAGTGGGTGGGGACTTTGTTTAAACTTTAAAACCTATTGGTTCTGCCTTAAATTTCTCTTTGCTGATTGGTCTGGAGGAAATTCTGTCGTTGCAAACCGAAGAGTTCCCTGACGTAACGTAGCAAAATGCAGTATTGAGTAAAGGTACTAGGCGGCGCTAGCCAAGCTAATTCTGAATGATTTACTGAAACCTATTAGACTGAGTTTGCCTGGAGCAAGTGAGGGATACGTGTCATGTTCTGGAGCACAGTAATGACAGCCAGGAATCAAACCCAGATTTTTATGGCTTCCACTTTGAAGCCAATCAAAAGACAATTACCATCCCTGCCACTGCCACAGATGTGGCTTGGCAGAAAATAAATACAGTGTATTTAAAGTGGAAAAGGGTTGAGCATACACATTTCATCTTTCATCACATTAGCCATCCCTCACATTTCTCAAGACATTGCTTGTCGCATGCCATTGCATGCCATCTTCTCTTTGCCAGTGAAGGCACAGCTTACTGTCTTTCTGTCTGTGTGATGGTTTGTCTAATGGTCTAAATGACATTATAATTTACTGTTGAGTCTGGTTGGCCTAGTCTTTGTCGTTATTACCATATTTTACTCTATGATGTAGAGTCTCTCTCTCTCTCTCAACAGGAGGCCAACTCCATTAACAAGTCTCTTAGTGCACTGGGGGATGTCATCTCAGCCCTGTCCTTAGAGCAACCTCACGTCCCCTACCGCAACAACAAACTCACACAGGCCATGCAGGATTCGCTGGGGGGCAACGCCAAAACACTCATGTTTGTAAACATTTCCCCCTCAGATTGCAATGTGGAGGAAACACTCACTTCGCTTATGTAAGAAATCACTGTGAGTCTGGTCATTAGGAAATAAATGTTCTGTTTGGAAGTGGTTTCGGAGATGGTCAGCACATTTAGGCTCTTGTTGATTGAATGCTTTAGTAGGCAAATTGCTTTCACAAGGAGAACTGATATTTCTGATATTTTTGTGTTTCACATTTGCTTCATAGTTATGCAACCCGAGTAAAAGCAATCACAAACAATGCACAGAGGAACATGGACAGTAAAGAAATTGCACAATTGAAAGAGGTTAGTTTTTGCAGTCAAGACAGGTACGCACACACACACACACACACACACACACACATACACACACACACACACACACACACACACACACACACACACACACACAAACACACTCACACACACACATACAGAAACACACACACACACATATACATCCATTGTCTTGCCACATAAAGAGGAGATCATCATACTATGTTGCATATAACTGCACTCTGTTGTGGCTGACTTCACTCCTCTTGTGTTGCATATAACTACGCTCTGTTATGGCTGACTTGACCTCTTTGTTCTGTGTAGATTATTCTGAAACTGCGAACTGGACAGCCTGTGGAAGAAGAGGACGTTTAAGGATCTCTTATCACTAAAATACGACACATATGCTTGGTACTCCCAACCACCAGCTGTATGCATAATGCATTTTTTACCCATGGGCAGTTAGACAGACTTCTTTTTCAATCCAGTCAGTGGTGGTAGAAGGACATTATGCTGTTAAATAGATTTTGGTGCAAAGTAAGGGTGAGAAGACACTCAACACCTAGTGTGTGCGGTATCAAGATGGCAGACATGCAAACAGATGACTGACAGATAGATGTTAGTGTGTTATTCATTTATCTGGTTTGCTTTTTAGTGTGGTGGTGGACAGCTGTTCACTGTTGCCACTGCGGATGTTTTGCCAGTGAAGAATTAATGTGATATTAATGTGAGTTGTTTATTATGTTTATATTATGACCCTGTTTCCTTCCTTAAGTTAATGACACAGTTGTGTGTAGAACCCTAATTCTAGAAAATGGATCTTTGTAGTCTCCTTTGAGGGGAGTAACACAGATCCTCACTTTTGAGCATTACACTGAGGACCATGGAAATGTGGTAGGATGCCTTTGTTTTAGCTACACAATAATCTTCAGAATTTTTGTGGCTTGTTCACAAAGTGTTGCGTGTATGTGTGTGTGTGTCTGTGTGTGACCTTCCTGTAAGTCCACACTGTGCGTGTTTGGCTGAGAGGGTGAGAGATGAGAACACCCCCACCCCACCCGTATGTCTGGGCCAGGACATCGCGTGCTGTGTAGCAATGGGAGCCTCTGTACAGGCAGAATAGGCTGATGGGGGATGGGGGGGGCCCAGGAGAGCGATGGGGGCAATTATGAAGTCACTTGGACAGTTGGAGCTGCTATTGTAGTAAATACACTGAGCGTGCGCTATGGGCCCCGCTTGGCAGGTAAAGTCTCAGACACTCAGCAGGGGTGTGGGGTAGACGGGGAGAGGAGAGGAGGTGGGGGGGATGCTGGACGCCATGGGATGCCCAAGGCAGTCACGCAGGCTATCTCATTGCAGTAAACAGACGGGGTCACAAAAACAGACATGAAAGGGTCAGGCCTTGTTGGTTTTGCGGACAACAGGGAGTCCCCCAAAATTAGACCGAAGGCTTTTGTGTCGACAACACTGAGAAGACAGAGATGGGTGGAAAATGGATGGCCGTTATCGATATAAACATTTTTTCCATGACTCAAACAACAAAAAAGCACTTGTTTACAGCATGAATTCACAGTTGACTGGTGTTCATGACGAGAGTTCTACAAAGCCTTGTCTCAGGCCGCTGTCATCTCTCAGAGGGTCCTGTATAAATAACACTTTTCTTCCATTGCTTTAAAAGTTACAAAAGTCATGAAAAATGTTTTACATGCTCCCTGGCTTCGTAATTCTCCTGTGGCTGTGAAAAGTACGAAGTTAACCGCCAGGACAAACAAGCACAGTAAGAACAGGAAATATTTCAGGGGCCAAACACTCAGTTATGTAAACATCGCTAAATCCCTCAGACTAATGGTTTAGTTCCCCATGATTGTCGTCCATTTTGTGATTTCAGAAAAGATCCATTTACATGATATGTTAGATTTGTTTCTCTCCCACAGTTTTTGTTGGTCTGCACTCTGGACTGCACTAAAGTCTATACAGGCTCTTGAGTTTCCCCTCACTTTAAAAATGTTGCTGTTGTCATGTACTCTCAATATATGCCCCTATATGAACCTAAATCTAATTATTTTAATGATATATTTATGTTGGTGCTTGGATCCACACACCAGAGTATAAAGGTTTTGTGATTGGAGATGATATTAAAAAAAAAAAAAAAAAAAACACGGTGCACGGTGATAACTTTGCCAAAAATATTCATTTTGCTCACCGAATAGATCAGCAAGCCTCTGAGGTTTCCACATAAAGACCTCTCTCTCCATACTGTAAGCTAGCTGAAACAGAACAAACTGAAACGACACGCAATGACTACATGTATTTGGGATTATAAAACTGGGCATGTCATGGTTGAGAAAGGACCAGCTATTTTTTGCTAATTAACCTTAACTCCTCTGTCAGCTGTCTCTATGAAACCGAAGGCACAGTTTGAAATATTTCAAATTAAGTGGATTACTACATGCCTTTGAAGATTGCGTGCTCCCAAATGTATTGAAATGAAAGGAAAATAGCACTGCTCACTGAAATATGTGATTTCTGGTTGTATTTTATTATTTCTCTTTTGGATATCACAAAATGCAATGGTGAACCCTGTCTACTGTATGTGTCATTTCAAAATACAGCAAGCCTCAAACCAGTTACTACAACAACTACTATTTCTACTCAGTCCACAAGCATTTAAAATCACCGGTAATATCTGGAATATGAAAGAACCTCTCCAGAGTTAAACGTGTCTTAGGACCATTTCTCAGCAAATTTAATCAACCCTCTTTGTCATGCATGCTGTCCATCCCTATTTCAGTCCAAACAAATTGAATGAAAGTATTTTCACTGGTAATAGTGTCTCCTTACAACAGCGTGACAACAGAAACATTCAGAGGATGTAAAACAAATATAAATAAAGAATATATCCACAGAGACAAAGTGACTTCAGTGAAGACCAGGAAGCTTCCATCACTTAGACTGTGCTGGGGTGACTCCTCAATGGTGTGCCAAGAGCGTCCATATGTTGAGGCATGATCAGATCACTGCATCTCTCCCCCTGTGCTCCTTTTGATTTTTGATTTTCTTTTTTTAAAAGGGGGAGGGGGTTAACACCTTTAAAAACCTTTAAACATTATTATTTTCAGTGATATAAATGGTGTTGGGTACCAATAGTCGTATACTCTTTTTGTTTGCATGGTAGGCCTATTGCATCCTTGTGGACGAAGCTAAATGTTTCAGATGGTCAATTCTGTCTGTAGCCCAACATTCAATACTGTCTGTAGCCCAACATTTCTATCACATTTCACTTGTATGCTGCCTGGTTCTCTCAGAGCACAGTGCTGATTTGTACACAAACAAATAAACAAGCAAAAACAAATTCAGCTATGAAACAGAAAATCTTCAGCTATGCTACATGTTGGCCAAGACAAACCCTCCCTATAAGGTTGTGACACATCAAACCACTGCCTTTAGATACATGAGAGGTAAATATGAATATGCAAGTGACCATGTAATGAAGCTACAAATGTTAATGATACAATCTAAATAAAAACTACTGAAACAAATGAGTTCTTTAGATTACACATTACAGTTATGAAATGTGGCAAAATGATCTTATAGTTTGGTTATGGTTGTTACACTGCAGGATGCTCTGCATCACTTTAATTTTGTTTACATAGCTTGCTGTGCATGGTATACCTGTGCATGGTATATTCCAAGAAGGTTGTTAAGTTATAAACCTGGCTTATTTAACCTGAAAAACATGGTAAACCTTCTAATAAAGTAGCCTGCTGGCTTTGTTTGTGAATGAGGACCCCAGGGTCCTCTATTATCAGATTTATGACTACCTCTGGCTTACCCAGGTTTGCCTTTTAATGACCTTCTTGGAATACCCCCCTGGTACAATGGTATGTGTGTTGTTGGAGGTCTATATTGTTGCTAGTGTGCTGTATGTGGGACCCTGATAGATCCCAACAGTTCTTCGACATGAACTGCAGGGGAGTAGCCTGGTTCTCACACATACTGATCTACTATGTATTTCAGTCTGACCAGTAGGTTCACCTGAGATAGGGAACCAATTAAAATCTGGCTTTTACCCCAATGCGATGGCAGGCTTAACATGTGTTTGCTTCAAATTGTGAGGCATCCCATTCTCTTTTCTCTGCAATCATAGGTCTGATTGTTTGTAGATATCTCCAATGTCTGCACAGGCAGTTTGATCTATGTCTGTTAATCCTGCCTCATGGAAGTTGGAGATGTCATGAAATTGGCCAGATGCATAGTAGATCAGTATGTGTGAGAACCAGGCTAGCAGTGGAGTAAGAAGAGGCAGAATGGTAACCCATGTCCACATACACCTCCATATTTATAAACCTGAAACATAATGACTCTTTGACACAAACAACAACAGAGTAATCAGAATGTATATGATAAACACATCGGCTTTAGTTATGCCTCCATTTAGCTCCGAGGGGTCACCCTGATCCGGAATGGTCTGGGCTTCATGGTCAGGCCAAAATCTGTGTTGAGGTCCAGTGTTTGGCCCGGAACACTCTCTAGATGTAGCCGGTGGAGTAGCGTTGTCAAGAACACAAACATCTCCAGACGTGCGAATCCATCACCCAAGCAACGACGCTTTCCCATCCCAAAGATCATCACCTTTTCTGTGAGATCCTTGTTCAGCTGCCTGTTCTGATTGAGGAACCTCTCTGGATGGAAGGCATCTGGATCATCCCAGATTTCACTGGAGATACAACCATAAGCATCACTCGTTAACACTTTACTTGACGCCGTTGTCATAAGAGTAACATGAGCCTGTCATAAACATGACATGACATGACGGGTCAAGGAAATTAATGACACTTTATTAATTTTCATGACTGTTGTCATTGTCATTTGTCTTTTGTATTGTAAACTGTTTGGGTTGAAGACATTAAAAAACGAATGACAGAATAATACAATATGCTTTTCTTAAACATATCTAGTCTCTCTTACACACACAAATACAGATATAATTAGATTCATCCCAATACTGGTCACTTACCTATCATGATTGACTTGATACTGATTGATAAAAACACAGGTGTCTTTGGGGATGAAGTATCCATTAAGAGTTATATTTTCAGTGGTGCTAAATTTATATCAACAAAAAAGCATATGAATGTGAACAGACATCACTGATTATCTGGAAAACAATTAGACAATTAATTATAAGTCTTTAATAGTGCTGAGAGGTGCAAGCACATCCATAAATTGGTTATCACGTGCAGGGTCAGGTACGCGTTGTAAACAAAGTAAGAGAATGTCCTCACAGTGATTATGCTCCTGAGCAGTTTATCATAGACGTTTCGACCAACTTGGTTTTCGTCAGGTGTCGATTGAAACGTGTTAAAATAAACTGTTGTGGAGCTTAATCATTGGCATAGAGACATTCTCTTACTTTGTTGACAATTAAGAGTCTTACCAGTGTGGTATTGTAAAAGGAACATATGACGCATGGCGGAAGACCTCAAATATGAAAGCCTCAGTGTAGGTCATTTTTGGTTTGTCTTCAAACTGGGGCAGTCTACTGGAGCCCACATGTTCATCTATAAATAAACAAACATATATAGAGAGACACAAACAATTTATCAACAATTAGGGGCAGTGGTGGCGCCGGTGGTAGAGATGCTGTTTGGCAACCAAAGGGTTGCAGGTTTGAGTCCCACTCTGCCTGACCGCGTCAATGTGAACCCCAAATTGCTCCCGGTGGCAGGTTGGCACCTTGCCACTGGTGTGTGAATGGGTGAATGTGAGGCATACTCTGTAAAGTGCTTTGAGTACTCATAGGAGTAGAAAAGCACTATATAAATGCAGTCCATTTACCATTCACATTCAATATGCAACATTGCAAGATACAGATGGAACACTAGGGGATGTTTAGTTGTAGGCAACTGGACTTTGAGGTTCCACCCTAGAAGGTACAACCACGGTCCTGATGGGCCATTAGATTACACCTGGACTCTGGTTAGATGCACCTGGACTCTGGAGAAGTGTGAAAACCTAAACGACTCTCAGGCCAATTCACACCTGGACCAAGTGGTTGGCCCAAGAGGTTCCTCCAGGGATAAATAGTACCTCTTCTCACACCAGAATTAGACCTGACGAAGCCTGTTGTAACAGACGAAACATTGTCAAACTCTTTTGACTAAGATGACCTGGATGAATGAGAATCTTCACAGACACTAGGGGATGTTCATAACATGTCCATGTTTTATCTCCCTGCTTAAGATATTGAAAATGGCATTAAGAGTTTTAAGTCAATAAGAGTTTTTATTTTCTGGGTATAGCACTATCAAGTTTGAGATTCTAGGAACATGACAATCCAATCTCTGACTAGTTTCACAACAGGGTCATCATACATTCTGTGTGTGGGATGCTGAGCACACTTCTGTTCCCTCCAATTAGACGTGGACTTAAACGGACATTAAGAATCAACTGATAACAAGTATTGTAGAATGCGTGTTTCACTGCTGTGAAATTCTAGCAGAGAGCAGCATGTAATCTAAAGTGCAAAAGAAACTCTGCTCACCCTATGCTTGCCCACAGAGAAAGTCTGGCGTCAGCAACTTAGTGTGACCAATTGTGTGCGACCTGTCAGGATGGGGGGAGAGGAGGGTTGGGAAGTGGGGCCGGGCCATTGGCAATGAAAGATGAGATCATTGTGTGAAGCAGCACAGTTAGCTCATCTCCATGAAACAAGGGCCTCGCCATGGGTGGTAGTCGCCTCCTAATTCTCTTCAGTCACTCTCTCTCTCTCTCTATTTCCCTCTCTCCACCACTCATCCACACGCACAAGGACTGCTTTCCCTCTCCTGCATCACCGGGAGGCCAGGATAGCAGGCTCTTAGGAATATTTTTTATTTTTGATTTAACTGATATCAATTATAAGTTTCATACACCAGAAACAATTTGGAAAGGATTCACAAATATTTGGCATTTCAAATGTGTCAGATGTGTTAGCAAATCATCCTTATCTCCCATACTCTATACCAGAACATATATGCTTCAGAAAAGGACTTTTCCCAAACACTCCAAATCCACTCTTCCTGGGGAACAGTGTGTAGAGCCCATGAGGGCCCATTTGCTGAGACATAATCAGACCTTACATCCCACCTCCTCCTGTGCTCATTAGGGTACCTTGCATGAAACCTTGCTTTTTGTGGATTTAACACCTTTAAAAAGCTGTAAACCTTTCATATTAGCAACATATAGTAGGAAGTAGGAAGGCCATTATTGCATTACAGTTGGAAGACTATTAATTATCCATTACCAATCTCTTGATATATTCTGTCTTGGATGTTGGGGAATTTTACAAGATACAAGAGGCTCCACTGTAGACCAGCGATGATGGTGTCAAAACCTGCAAATAGAGAATATACAGCTGTCAGCATAGAGAGGCTCCTGCTTTCAGGACAACAATGGAACAGGCAAAACACAATCATTATCCAACAGCCATCACTATAATTCAAATTAATTTATCAAGAACACTTTTCAGTATGCTTCACTGAACTCTTGTAGAGTTAAAATGAGTTATGATTAAGTTCATATCTCAAGCACAAACAAGATGTTTGGAAAGTTGCAAAACATGACCAGCACTCTTAGCGCAGAGTATTCAATAAAAATTAAACTCCAACAGATCCTGGGAAACAAGTTCACCCAATTTACTAAATCAAAAAAATTAAGCTTCCTGAAACAAACAGAAGAAAATCTCCGCTCAGCCTCAGCCCCTGTCTCTCTGCATCATGCAAGCATTTCTGCTGGAGACCCTCCAGGAAAAACATCTGGATTTCACAAAGTGCAGTTGTTATCGTTGGGTACACTACCCAAAACTGAAATAAGAGGTTAGGAAACATGAGAATATGCAAAAGGCTGTTTTCATGTTTTATGTTTCGTGGTAGTATCTAGTGCCCTGTTGTGCAATTAATCTATTAGGTGACTGAGTGCGGAGTGGTGCGCAGGACATCGTATATTATCATATATTATCATATGATTACTGGTCAAGGCAACCTCTAAGGTCTCCACCATGCTACACAAGATGTTGACTGAACATTTTGTACAGACTTAGCTAGATAGATAACTTGGAGCAGTACACAGAGGATTATTCATTTGACAGTCAGAAAGGAGTCACAAGAAATCATATAAAATTCTATATTACTAATCACGGGTCTCATCTGTCTTGAGCCAATCTGGCACTGCTGTTGTATTCTGTATTATGAGCCTATTACATGAGCCTGTCATAAACATGACATGATCTGTCATGAACATTGAACACGTCATTAATGTTTATGACTGTTATCATTAAGTGTCATTAAGGTTTTTGTAATGTCTGCAACTCAAGCAGTGGACCAAACAACTTTACGTTACAAAAAAGAACACTTAATAACAGCTATGAACATTAAAAAATGTGTCATTAATGTTCATGACACATATCATGTTTATGACATGCTAATGTCACTCTGTATTGATAGAGTCATGTAAAGTGTTACTGAAAGAAAAGGAAAAATCCAGTGTGAGTCAAAAGCCCTGTTGTTCAAGGTCACTGAATGCTGTCTGTAGGAAAAATAATCAGAAACGTTGATGCAACATAGTCTGAATAACAAACCAATAACAAATGTTAACTGAACTGGGCATAGCGAAATGAAATTGAAAGTAAATTTTTTCCGTTCTTTATCCAACGGACAGCATTTGGTGATCTCGAACAACAGTGCTATGGATTGAATCACACTGGATTTCTCCTTTTAACCAGTAGCATGAGGTACTTATCATCTTTTCTGTGTATAACTGATAATGTCCTGTGTTGTTCCTTACCAGCCCCAAAGATGTCGATGACGGTGTGCACAATCTGGGAGTCCGTGAGCACCTGTCCTTCCCTGTCCTCTTGCCTGTCCTCACAAAAGGCAATCAGGGCATCCGTGATGTCACGAATGCAGTTCTGCAAAGGACAAAGACAAGCTGTCTCTACAGCTACAGCACAGCAAGGCCAGTGTCTCTCCAAGCCCAATTAGTGTTCAAGGCAAGCCATAACACACACACACACACACACACACACACACACACACATGCACACACACACATCCGCGCAAACACACTCTAAGAATCAAATTACAGGTCTGTCAGTGTGTATGAAGAAAATTCTACAATGAAAGCATATGTTATTTTTTAGATTTAAAGTGCAGACAAATATCAAAGGAAATGTAGTTATTTCACTGTGCGTTGTTTCACTGTGGCTGAGTGATATCCATTTTAGAAACATGACAGTGGCATCACGCAAATCCAGTACATGACATGAAAAAATCAATGAGAGCTTGTGTCTTCCACCACATTGTCTCTAATCCAATTGTGCATGCAAACTCCTCAGAGCGTCGTGATCAGGAACAATACCCTGCTTTGGCCATGCTCTCTCTAGAACTTATCTCACCACAGAATATCTGTGATCATGGACAAATTCAAATATTCCCGATAGCTTGAATTTATTATCACATTCTAGTATATCAGCCTACTTTGTATTTGGTGTGCCACACATTCAAAAGCAGTGTGGACTGTGTTTTAACATCATGCATTAATTCAAATAAGACATTCAGGAAAATGAACACCCCATGAATCTCAGCAATGGTTTTACATCCTTTCACATTCTGGTCTCCCCACATCCCACAGCCTCTGCACAACAAGGGTGTGTGTGTGTATGTGTGTGTGTGTGCGAAAGACACTGAAAGAGAGTCTCTAAGACAAGCGTTTATTTTGGGCCAAATTATTGAGAATGAGTTCAACTGTAGTTCATTTGATGCTCTACACATAAACTCTCCCGAGGCATATCTAAAGCATATCTAATAACTCACATTAATGTCTTTTAGACCGCATGCTGTGTGTGCACTGCAGGACAGTTGCTGCCTGAAGCCATGAAACTAATTCTCTGTTTCCCTGTTGTTTCATTTGCCATTAGCACTACCATACCCTTCATTATCTGGACATATTTTATTTAGCTCTAATTACTACAGATCGCATCTCATTTGCCTATGGTCCATAGCTAAGGTTCTGACTGAACTGACAGAAATAATGCAGCAAAAACCTCAAAATCTCCCAAGCCCAAAGGTGGAGGTTAATGTGTGCAGTGGTGCAGTTGGCTTGGGCATCTATACCGCAAATCGACCCAAGATCATTTCCTGACCCATACCCTACTGTCCTGTCCAATAAAAGGCGATATAAGTAACTAATTATAAAATTAACTTAAAAGTATTCTCCTAAGTTCTAAGAAATTAAAGTAATAGTCCAAAATCAACCAACCCATAGCCCTGTTGTTCAAGGTTCTGTTGGTGGGGTCAGTAAGAATAGTGAAATGGCAGGCAACACTGACTGATGAGGGAAAGAAAACACAATTTCAGGGTAATTTTTCCTGTGTCTCATTCAGTTACCTTAAGCTGTCAGTTCACAAATTCTGTCTATGTTGTATCAAATGTTCTTATTCCTACTGACAGCACTCTCCAACCTCAAACAACAGGGTTGTGAGTCTACTGACTCCAGACTATTGATATAAGTTTGATTACATGGTTTGTGTTGGTTAACCACTGGATTCCTGCTAATATATGAAAGAATGGTTCTCTGGCATTACCTTGTCAAAGGTTCTTAGATGTTCTTTGATGTTCTCCTCCATGAAACTGTTCATCCTGTGAATGTGCTGGACCATCTTCCTCAGAGAGGGACTGGGCAGGTAGCGAAAGATGGGGAAGAAGTCCGCCAGGTTGCCCGAAGCAAAGATGCGCAGTACCTCATTGTTAATGTGCACAATGGTGAGGAACTCTTTATCATTGTAGTCATACCTCTTCCCGAAACACATGGCGCACACCACATTAGCCACTGAGGTGACCAGGGGCACAGCGGGGTCCAAACTGCCCCCTCCATTCTTCTGACTCTCCTGCAGGGCTTCTACCAGTCCGGCCGCCTCCGCACAGATGCGCTCCTCCAGCAGACAGCTTGCACTGGATTCCTGGGCTTCGGCCTGGGAGAAGTTGCGCAGGGCATTCTTGCAGATCTTCTTGTGGAGCACCCACGCCTCACCATACTTCTCACTGAAGGTCATGCTGGTGCCATTGGCCACAGCAGAGAAGCTGAAGAGGTCCGGGCGGCCGGCGAAGGCCTCGCCCTGCCGCACCAATGCCTGGCGAATGGTGGAGTAACCACTGAGCACCACCACTTCCAGAGAACCCATCCGTAGCCGGAACACGTCACCATACTGTGCGCGCATACTGGTCAGCGAGAGGTGGATCTGATCGTCCATCTGGAGCAGGTTGCCCACCAAGGGCCAGGGTCGGGGTCCAGGTGGCAGAGTGGCCCCAGACTGGGGACCCCCAGCCCTCTGACAGCCCCGCAGGGCAACCAGGAGGAGTGTGAGGGTACAGAGGGCAACGGTGATACCCAGGCTACACGCAATGGAGCTGTCCATATGCAGCATCTTCACTTTCTCCTGGAGTTGTAAAAAAAACTTTAAGGTCAGCCTCAAAACAACTAAATTTAAGTTATAAAGTTTTGAAAAATGTCTAGCTGTAAAAAGGTATTTTATGATGATAATTCAAAGTAAAACAAACACTTATAGGGAATAGGTATAGGGGAAATAGAAGAAAAAAGAAGAAAAACGACAACAAAAAGACTATATAACAAATGTTTCATGCAAAGAAATAAACAGCGGAGGTAAGAATTAAACAAAATGATCGGGCTTTAGGAACTTTTTCACAATCTACCGAGTCGACAGAACGTTTAGTAAATACTGTAAGTTTGGGGACACTGAAGAAGTGAAGAGTGAAACTGAAGTGCTGATACCTACTCACCCAGCCACGAGTCAGACTACTTGCTTAAGACTTGCCGAGGGAGCGCACTACGACCTCCTGCAAAGCTCCCTCGGTGCTTCAGGGCATCACGACCACTAACGCAAGCGTGCAGGAATCTGTCCAGCATAATCAAACATTTCCTGAGAGCAAATCCCGTCTCTCTCCCTCTCTCTCTTTCTCTCTCTCTCTTTTCTCTCTCTCGTTATTGCCGTATTTTCTTCCTATAATTGGTGACAACCATCGATTACTTGATACGAGCTAATTATCAGTAATTGTGAGATATCTTGCTAAGATGACTTTCTTGCACTTTGTCATTCTTCTCACTTAAATATTTTTAATGCGTGATGCGTACACGACATATACACATTTTTTTTTATTTTAGCGTTAGTAGTGTTTATACGAGTGGATCATAAAAATCCAACTACATTGTGCTTAACCGGAGGTTAAACGTGCAAGGAGAGTAGTCTAACTCATGCAGTAGTGCTCTGTGTCCTGGCCTGTTTAATTCGTGCGTAAAGACAGTAGCCACACGGTGGAGCAATATACCAACAATACTAGATGCCACTTTCACCTGCCAAAATCTGTTGCCATGCAGTGGAACCCTATTATATTATGGCTAATTATAATTATATATAAAGGGTGATCAACAATGTGTTTAGCAGAACTGATACTAACTTTCCATGTATCAAAAGCATGCTATGAATTTTACCAGCAAATCAGCAATCTGCTCATGATCCACTCCTCAGAGTACACTATGGAAAAACTCAAATGAACACAAAACCATGAAATGAAAAAAAAAACCTCAAACCACTGTAAACAAAAATTCATAGTAAAACAAAACAACTGTGGAATTCCTAAGGCGGTAAGGGCAAAAGGGTGTGGTGAGTTCCTTTTCTGTTTTGTTTGTGTTTTGTTTGAACTTCACCAGTAACACTGGACAAAAGCTTCCTGCTTAGAAGCATAAGCATAAACATTCATAAACAAAAACGTTGTGTCACGAGCATCACTTACATATTCCTTAAAGGCACAGTCAGTGATGTTGAGCAGTTTGTAAACACACAATATAACAGTTTTCATAATATTCAGTCATTCATATCTCCTCATGATCTACTAGCTTTCCATTCTCTGAGGACAGTGGCCCTGGCTCTGTGGACTAGACACAGAGTAAATAAAGGTACTCAAATTAGAATTTGAGAAAGTACTCTCTCTTTCCCAGTTAGAGCTCATCCAGGAGCACTGAAGGCGGCAAACTTTTTGACATTTTTGGTTTGGCCCTTGGATCAAATATAATAAAGGTTGTGCTGGGAAACAAATGTCTGCTAAAGCTAAAAAAAAATTAAATATCGACAAAAACAAACAAACACAATTTCCTCCAATGTCACTGACTGCATTTTTAACTGCGCACCATCAGAGACCTGAGAAAATAATGAATGCAGACTGAAGACTGAAGCAGGACATCTTTACATTGAATTAAAAGAGCATAAGGGCATAAGGTTTGACATTCCTATACAACCTGTGGGGACATTCAGTAGCTTACATATTAGAGTCACTGAAAAAAAGTAAAATCTAATGGCTTTGTTGTACACTTCTGCATGATTTGATCAGTCAAAAAGTGTAATGGCTTCGTTGAACACTTTTGTACGAGATTTGGTTTGTCTGTAAGCCTAAAGGCTCCACACTGGTTAGAATCTGAGAAGAGCTGAGAACTTACAGGGGCCATGAGAATGGACAGGGATGGACAGATTTTATGTAGTTGATTACTGGACAACTGAAAATTGGTAAAAAGAAAAAAAGATTACTGTGCTTTGTAAGATATTGGTATATGTAAGCAGATATCACAGCAACAACTCCCAATTTTTTGTTGACAACTCTAAGGGTGAGTTGTGTTACTCTAATGTCTGTAGACCATCAACAATACACATCATCAGGAGCTATTACATCAAAGGTGCATTGTTATATTTTTTTGTTGTTATTCTCCAATCAGGTTACTTGTCTGGGAAAGGGAAACTCTGGAGGACTTTGATTAATGCCAGTATCTCAAAAAATGAACAAAAACAAGGAACTATGGAGGAAATATCATGTTACCATTTCAACTTAAATTTCAACTTAAAATGGTGCAGTTTCTATGTTAGCAATATGCACCCCTTGTTTGTTCTTTCATTGTGTCGTAGCTTGAATGTTATCCTCTTTTGTAAGTCGCTTTGGATAAAAGCGTCTGCTAAATGCCTAAATGTAAATGTAAATGTAATCAGTGAGACTACCCAAGCTACCTAAAGCGGAGTGCACCGTGCATATTCCTAATATCCATGTAGATGGCCACCAACAAAGCTGTAGATTTCTTTACAAGCCCTGTGCAAGATGGATAGTTTTACGAATATAGCTCCGCACACACATTACTTGGTTATGGCCCCATAACGAATATAACTCTTCACACACATCACTTGTTTAAGGCCCCATAACGAATATAACTCCTCACACACATCACTTGGTTAAGGCCCCATAAGGAATATAACTCCTCGCACACATCACTTGGTTAAGGCCCCATGTCATCTGTGGACTCCTTTTGTGTCAGTCCATTTGTGTCACCCATAGCACATACAGTACAGCACACTGTGGTAGGAAATCTGACCTGAGTCCTTTATTCAGAAAAGCACATAATAGGTAATCAAGACTAGCTTTCCATTCTCTGAGGACAGTGGCCCTGGCTCTGTGGACTAGACACAGAGTAAATAAAGGTACTCAAATTAGAATTTGAGAAAGTACTCTCTCTTTCCCAGTTAGAGCTCATCCAGGAGCACTGAAGGCGGCAAACTTTTTGACATTTTTGGTTTGGCGCTTGGATCAAATATAATAAAGGTTGTGCTGGGAAACAAATGTCTGCTAAAGCTAAAAAAAATTAAATATCGACAAAAACATAAACAAACACAATTTCCTCCAATGTCACTGACTGCATTTTTAACTGCGCACCATCAGAGACCTGAGAAAATAATGAATGCAGACTGAAGACTGAAGCAGGACATCTTTACATTGAATTAAAAGAGCATAAGGGCATAAGGTTTGACATTCCTATACAACCTGTGGGGACATTCAGTAGCTTACATATTAGAGTCACTGAAAAAAAGTAAAATCTAATGGCTTTGTTGTACACTTCTGCATGATTTGATCAGTCAAAAAGTGTAATGGCTTCGTTGAACACTTTTGTACGAGATTTGGTTTGTCTGTAAGCCTAAAGGCTCCACACTGGTTAGAATCTGAGAAGAGCTGAGAACTTACAGGGGCCATGAGAATGGACAGGGATGGACAGATTTTATGTAGTTGATTACTGGACAACTGAAAATTGGTAAAAAGAAAAAAAGATTACTGTGCTTTGTAAGATATTGGTATATGTAAGCAGATATCACAGCAACAACTCCCAATTTTTTGTTGACAACTCTAAGGGTGAGTTGTGTTACTCTAATGTCTGTAGACCATCAACAATACACATCATCAGGAGCTATTACATCAAAGGTGCATTGTTATATTTTTTTGTTGTTATTCTCCAATCAGGTTACTTGTCTGGGAAAGGGAAACTCTGGAGGACTTTGATTAATGCCAGTATCTCAAAAATGAACAAAAACAAGGAACTATGGAGGAAATATCATGTTACCATTTCAACTTAAATTTCAACTTAAAATGGTGCAGTTTCTATGTTAGCAATATGCACCCC
This sequence comes from Tenualosa thibaudeaui, assembly GCA_027481765.1. Lineage (NCBI taxonomy): Eukaryota > Metazoa > Chordata > Actinopteri > Clupeiformes > Clupeidae > Tenualosa > Tenualosa thibaudeaui. The sequence goes on along the minus strand of JAIFZK010000203.1, from coordinate 382,648 downwards.
TTGTTTGTTCTTTCATTGTGTCGTAGCTTGAATGTTATCCTCTTTTGTAAGTCGCTTTGGATAAAAGCGTCTGCTAAATGCCTAAATGTAAATGTAAATGTAATCAGTGAGACTACCCAAGCTACCTAAAGCGGAGTGCACCGTGCATATTCCTAATATCCATGTAGATGGCCACCAACAAAGCTGTAGATTTCTTTACAAGCCCTGTGCAAGATGGATAGTTTTACGAATATAGCTCCGCACACACATTACTTGGTTATGGCCCCATAACGAATATAACTCTTCACACACATCACTTGTTTAAGGCCCCATAACGAATATAACTCCTCACACACATCACTTGGTTAAGGCCCCATAAGGAATATAACTCCTCACACACATCACTTGGTTAAGGCCCCATGTCATCTGTGGACTCCTTTTGTGTCAGTCCATTTGTGTCACCCATAGCACATACAGTACAGCACACTGTGGTAGGAAATCTGACCTGAGTCCTTTATTCAGAAAAGCACATAATAGGTAATCAAGAAAGGAATGTTTCATTATTTGTTTGCAACCAGTTTACATTTTGCATTATAGGTTTACTATAATTGCTAATAAAAACAGGAGCAAAAACACAAGTATTACATTTTTTGGCTGTTATGTGTATTAACAATAACAGTTCACAACTGTTGTATAGTTCAATTCACAACTTTTGTATAGTTCCAGACTCATGCAAAAGTAAATTCAGGTTCACCCTTGATAACATTATAAAGCAGTTATTAAATACTGCTACACACATTTTTAGGAGAATGAGATGTCCAAAGGGCTTAGGAATTTCCAGTGAATATGTGCTGAAGGTGCTCTTTGGAATCGGGACTGCGAAAATGGTAAGAAAAAAGGGGAGAAATCTAAGGCAGTCTTCTTGTCTAAAAAATATAAACAGCCTTTATTTGACATGGCTATTTCATTTTGAAATGAGTTAAAAACAGATGAGCTGAGCAGCAACGTAGCGGCACAGACAGCCTTCTTCAGGGTGTGCCGCTCAAACAGTTTCCCCCTCAGGGGTGGTCTAATTACAATCACCTGGATACCACAGGTAGTGAGTGCACAAGTCAGCAGTACAAAAAAAAGCCACTAGGTAGCAGTACTTCCTTTTTTAGATTTTTGGAACTTTCTTATTCTCATTCTATCCTCTCTCTCTCCATCTATCTCTCATTCTCTCTCTCTCTCTCTCTCACACACACACACACACACACACACACACACACACACCACAAATATACACACATGCTTCAAACACTCATACACACACATACACACACAGAGGCCCCATCATTCTCTCAGCTTTGCAGTGGACTGTCTGTCCGGCTCATTCAGATTCAATCATGGCACACCTCCGGCTCTCAGGACCCAACGCCCCCTTTGACCCCGCTGGTGCCCAAGGATCGGCGAGACAAATGGCCTCCTCCCCCGTGCATCATTAGTGCCACCACCACTAGGTCAGCCTGGTCCCAGAGCCCCAAAAGCCGGGGCCGCCCCGACGAGACGGACTGGAGACGCCAGGCAGAGGCCTGCCGCCACTTCAACCCTGCCCGCTGTCTCTCCTGGCACGCAAGTGGCATGGCACTTCACGAAGGGTCTACACACACACACACAAGCACACACACACACACACACACAAAAGGCCAAAGAGAAGAGTTTTAGTTCCCCACAGAATCAAGCCGTATGTGATTCTATATGGTGTGGTACAATGACAGTGACAGGTGTCAGTACAACAAAGAGGCTAAGAAGTTAATTTGCGGAAATGTGTATATAACCTTTGTTATTATAATATCAAACAATATATACATGATAATAATGCATTTGTTCTAATTATTACAACATTGTTAGACTCAAAATCATAAAAAAATGTTGGCCTTAAAATTCATTTTAATCGTATATTTCCTGCAGAAGCCTATATGCAGGAGCATAACATTATCTGTAGCCTACATCAGATGATGCGCTATAAGTCTCCTGTTGACTGTTTCTTCTTTGCAATTTTGTGAGAAAAGCCTTTGCAATGGAACAAGGATTATATTTCATGTAAGAAGAGAAGAAAATCTGTTTTGATTATGGAAATAGTGGTGATTGTTGTTTATATCACCACTTCTTGTCAACAGACAAGAAGCCTATATGGGCCACAGCAGTCAGAGAGGCAATGAACAACAAAGTACTCTCTCTTTCCCTACATCAACCCGTTCTTGAAAAGAAGAGCTCGGTGCAATTCATTATTTTAACGAGGGTTAATCACTAAGGTTATGTTGTCCACGGGTAATTCACCGAGGCTTCTGGGGATTGGCTAAATCCAAAATAGGAAAGAGGCAGACATAACTATGCAGTTGCATTGTTCAAGGGAGACAGCTTAACAACGGGGGGCTTTTAATCAACGAACACATCCTCCCAATTATTAAAGTATTACTGCCTTTAAACCAGCATGAAAAATTCTGATGTGGTGTAAACCAATCCCATCCCTAAATATTCCTTGAGGGCTAGAGTAAGTGGGTTGGATCGTCGTGAAAGTGACCGTCACGTCAAAATGACACTGTGGATTTCACGGTTAGAGGAGCGAACGGGGAGAGGATCCTTTGAAAAGGAATCCAGTGAATTCGTTCCAATTGAACGCTTATTAAAGTCTGTGCCTGATGCGTGGCCCCCCAACGAGGTGTGCGACAACTCCACCCTCTGAGCTTGATCATGGTACTAAATGGAGCCCTTCATTAAGTTTCAGTGTCTGTAAGTGTGGAAGACGGAGCGGATTTTCGGGTTTGGACTTAACTGCAAAAGAAATGCCTACAGTTGGTGATGAAAACTACACACATTCCAACGTACCAGTACCTCAGCTAGGTAAGTAGTATGACTTTCTATTCAGTGCGCACTAAGCAATGACAATCAGCTGTGGTATGTATGCATCGTCTTTCTGTGAATTCTTTCTTTCGGTTTTGGTGTTCAAATGGTGTTTTTTGTCCTTTAAACTTCTGCCAGACATTTCTTCTCGGCTATAGCCATAGGGTGCAGAGTGTGTGCTTACTGCACTCAATTCTGAAGATTCAGAACATTTCCTGTATCTGCACAGGTGCACTTGTCATGTTTTTGTGAGTTAATTAATGCAGTTGAGAGTTATTAACCACATTCATTAATATAAAACCCTAGGGTTAATCTGAATCCTAACATAAAAAATACTTTCCATAAAATCAGAGGCACATGAATTTGCTCCTCTTTTCAATATTATGCCTAAATGTGTCCCACATGTAGTGCGTACTTCACTTTGAGATGCTGTGCTTTGTCAGGTATGAAACAGAGCATCATCATGAATTCTGAGTTTGATAGTATTCAGAGCCAGCAGAACCACCTAAGCAACCACAACCATCAGAAGAATGGTCCCAGTAACCAGGAGCTGCCACCAGGTTCCACAATACCCATGCCTGTGTCTGACCTCCAGATCAAATACACAAAGGTGAGTAAAAAAAGATACTGTTTGATATACTGTATTTTATATTCAGTGGTTGACAGGTGATCATGTAGATTAATGCAGGTATCCTTTTCATTTTCCAAATGGTTCACTGATAGCTTGTCTTCAGAGGAGTTACGCTGTATATAACTGCTGTTCTTTTGACTTTTCCGCACCCTTTTCTCAGATATTCATTAACAACGAGTGGCATGAGTCCTGTCAAAAAAGGAAGATGGCTGTGCACAATCCAGCAACTTGTGATCTCCTCTGTGAAGTGGAGGAGGGTGACAAAGTAAGTCCGCTAGATGAAAAAAAAGGCTGACGGAAACTTTGCAAATTAATATTGTATGCTACTACCAAAGATCATTGAATACTGAACACTCCCTGAACAACTGAACAACTCTCTCTGCTAGTACTCTGTAAGAATGATCAATTTAGCAGACAAAATCATCCTGCAAGTCATTTTTGACATGACAGATGTCATTAGCCTAATAGGATTTGGAATATTAACTACACAATTAAAAGTTTCCTTTCTGTCCTACTTTCTCTTCCCTCTCAGGAGGACATTGACAAAGCTGTTAAACATGCCAGGGAGGCATTTCAGCTGGGGTCGCCATGGAGACGGATGGACGCATCAGAAAGAGGCTGCTTGCTCAACAAGTTGGCAGACCTTGTGGAGAGAGACCAACGGATACTAGCGGTAAATACAGACTATTTCCAGGGACATTTTCATATTCAGAGGGTACTACTCCTCATAAATGTTGTCTTTCTGAAATCTTTCATTAAACTTTCCAGCATGAATTTATGAAGTGAATGGTTTAACAATCATTTTCATTTTAATTTGTCATGATTTGGCAATTTTGTTATTTTTTCTTTGTGCACAGACCATGGAATCAGTTAACTCTGGTAAGCTTTTCCTGATGGCCTACTTCGTTGACCTTGTGGCAACCATAAAGACTCTCAGATACTATGCTGGCTGGGCAGACAAGATTCAAGGAAAGACTATTCCTGTTGGTGAGTGTCTGAGTGTCTTGGCCATGATGCGCAGCGCTCTTTATTCAGATCATATTAACAGACCTCTCACTTCTACTTTAGAAAAGTCTCCCTGAAAGTTTGAATGCAAGACTATCACTGTGATTGGTTAAGCGATTTCTAGCATCAGTTTGTTGCTGACATTCTCCAACTGCAATTTTGTTGTTTGGCTGATAAGATGGAGACTATTTCACCTTCACTCGACATGAGCCCATTGGAGTGTGTGGACAAATTATTCCTGTGAGTAGAATGAAGACCATTATACTAACAGCACACCAGAACAGTACCAAAGCATTGATACACCTGTATTCACATGGTATACAATATCAATATATATTCTGTTATATATAGTATGTAGAACTTGCTATTTTTGATACTGGTGTGGAAATATATGTGAACTAAAACATAAATGTTTACTGTGTATGATCACTGCATGTTACACAGTGGAATTTCCCACTGATGATGTTCGTGTGGAAGATTGCACCCGCCCTGTGCACTGGGAACACCGTTGTCGTCAAGCCAGCTGAGCAGACACCTCTGACGGCCCTTCACATGGCTCAGCTCATAAAAGAGGTTCTGTGTCTGCGGCTTCATTTCATCATGATCTGATTAAATGGAACCATATAAACAGAGAGTTTTTCAGAAAACTGAACCTTTTGTTTCATTTAAACAATGTACAGTGTATTATGTAAGCAGACAATGTATAGAACGGATGTCTTCTGAGTAATTGAACCACAAGTGAAGTTGTAAACAGATTAAGTGGGGGATTTTTGCAGTTTAATTTTCATTGACACTTGTTGTTGCTTATCTGGCTCTGCGTCTATGGTTTTCCAGGCTGGCTTTCCTGCTGGGGTTGTTAATGTGGTACCAGGATATGGGCCAACTGCAGGACATGCCATCGCTCAGCATCCAGACATCAACAAAGTGGCTTTCACAGGCTCCACACAGGTAAGTCAGCGGGATAATTTTCAAATGAAAATGTACAGTATGAAAAGAATGTAACAACAAAACAAATACATATTTAATTAAAAATAGATAAGAATAATATATCTTAAAGGCACACCAGGCAATGTTTGTAAGTTAATTTACCAGCTTCTTAGTCACGTAGATAATTAAATGGCTCATTGAGAGATATATAGTAACCAAGTAAAAATACTTCACTACAGTACTAAAGTATGTTTTGGGGGTATACTTTTACTCCACTACATTGTTAATTGGTAGCATAGTTACAAGTATCAGATGAACTGAGAGATTGCAACAAAGTTTTTGAGAAGCTAACAACAAACAAACAACTAATTCTCCATTAAACCTGTAGATGTGATGTAGGCAACATTTTCCAGTGCCCGTGTGTGTAAATTATTTAGGCTTTTTTTTACATTTTCTGAATTTAAACGGTGTATTCCAACTCGTGACATACATCACAGTAGCAATTAGTTGAAGCGGAAAGTATTGACGCTTTGGACGAAGTGAAATGACTTGAAAGAGGATGATGCATCAGGATATTGAGAATGTACAATGTTGTAGCTTTTTTTTTTCCTGCCTGGTATGCCTTTAAGGGTGTGTGCCATACTCAAAGATATTAAAGATTAGGCTATAAAGTAATCCATAGTGATCAAATAATACATGAAAATAATACATTTTGCACATTTGCCACAACTGATAAAAGGATAACATTAGAAAATCATTTGTATTATTAGAATGTATTCTCATTTTGTATTGGAAAGTCATTAGTATATGTTGAAGTCATATCACTCAGCAATTTTTATAACTTCCACTGTGATTAACTAGGATGCTGTTTTGTTCATGGACAGATTGGGAAACTGATCCAGCGGGCTGCTGGTGACTCTAATCTCAAACGCGTCACACTTGAACTTGGAGGCAAAAACCCCATCATTGTCTTTGCAGATTCTGATTGTGAGTAACTGTGTGGGGAGTCTGACATATACAGACAATTCAGTCACTGAGAATAGAGTAGCTTTATTGGCAGTTCAGCAAAGTCCTCTGCTTTAAAAGTGCTATCGAAGCACTATCACTTAGAGATGACATTTTCCAAGCAAAGAATGCCATATACCTATAGGGATGATTGACAGCTGTCACTTACACCACATCTGATTTCAAGCCGATTTAAACCCCCATTACCTGTCCACCTGATAACATTCTGTGCAAAAACATACTATGCAATAGGCCTACATTACGGCATAATGTTTTGAACCCTTTATCAGGATCATGTTCATTTTGAAGGATCTTAGTGTTTATATTTCATGTTTATAGTAGTGAAACAGCTTTCAGGAGACTTAGCAGTGACAATTTTAGTTGTGCATTTCATGCACAGAGCCACCCAATGTACTTGACATCAAAGAAGACGGACATTAGCAGAGAGTAAGTTAGCAAATACTGTTGTGAGAGATGAAGGTCTTGTCTGTGTGTTCACAGTGGAGCTTGCCGTGCAGCAGGCCCATCATGGCCTCTTCTTCAACCAGGGCCAGTGCTGCCTGGCTGGCTCTAGGGTGTTTGTGGAGGAGTCCGTCTATGAGGAGTTTGTGCGCAGCAGTGTGGAGATGGCCCAGAGGAAAGTACTGGGGAACCCCTTGGACCCAAGTGTGGACCACGGACCACAGGTATTTTATATACTAAAGCAAAAGGGCAGTGGAGGAGGACTTCAGGTGTGCTGCCAGGTGGCAGGGTGATTCTAAGGGCCTGGCACTGACAGGGGGCCTAGAGAACATTTTAATATTATAATCAATGTTTGGGAAGCCCAAAATTATTTTCTAAAAATAGATTCCCAAAATTTTTTTCAGTGTCCCTTTTTTTGTCCTCTAAGAGGAAACTGATCATGGAACAGTAATAACGTAAGATTAAACATACAAATTTGAATGAAGATGTATGTATAAGATGCATGTATAAATAAACAGAACTCTGTCACTTCATAACATATGTGCTAAGATAATTATACAATTAAATTATACAAAACAAACAGCCTTTGGCAATTTCCACTAAGCACAAGCTTAGTCTCTTTTATATTCAAGGACATGCTATGCTTTATGCTACATTTGAGAACATGGTGGTGCACCTCTGGGGGCACATCTGTAAATAATAATTATTTAAAAACACCTCCCTCGTCAGATTGATAAGAAGCAGTTTGATAAGATCCTGGAGCTGATTGAATGTGGGAAGAGGGATGGGGCCAAGTTAGAGTGCGGAGGGGCTCCCTGGGGCCAGAGAGGCCTCTTCATCCAGCCCACAGTCTTCTCAAACGTCAGAGATGACATGCACATCGCCATAGAGGAGGTAAATTACATGCACATCGCCATAGAGGAAGTGAACTACATAGATGCCATAACCAAAGACTTTTTTTTCCCCTGTTTTTCCCTGACATCTGTTAAATTGTTGTCACGATGGTCTTACATACATTATGTGGCGCTGTTTTCTGCCATATAATTTTTTTTTTCAGTTTTATTCTGCGCTCCGTTGACTGGGAAAACCAGATTGTACTAGGCAGTGTGGTATTCCAATCTCGCTCTCTGTCTCTCTCTCTCTCAACCAACAAACAGATTTTTGGCCCTGTGCAGCTGATTATGAAGTTTCACAGTGTAGACGAGGTCATTCAGAGGGCCAATGACACACAGTATGGCCTGGCTGCAGGAGTTTTTACCAACGACATCAGCAAAGCGCTTACCATTACATCAGCTCTGCAAGCAGGAACAGTGTGGTAGGAATGAGCCCCTTTAATGTCCTCCAGCGCAGTGATGTCTCATCTACATAAAAATAAAACATGCTTTGTATTAAGTGCTGATCAGGGGTCCATTTCCTTACTAAATTAGTAACTTTGTTGGTTGCAGTGCAATTACCCATTGCTATGTTGCTAACTGGTTGGGAAATGGATGCCAGGAACTCATAAATATGTCTACTTGTTATTTTGATTTTATTCAGGGTGAACTGCTACAATGCAATGAGTACCCAGTGTCCATTTGGTGGCTTTAAGATGTCAGGAAATGGGAGAGAATTGTAAGTCGTTTTAATTTCTTAGGTTTGTATGTATATTTTGCAAATGATCAAATTGTGCCCAATCAGGCTGATACTGTTTGTATCTAAGTGGCAGTAGGTGGGTGATGGTATTTTATAAAGGTGTATGTATATTGTGATGTAATAATTACTGCATTCGTCTCCTAGGGGAGAGTACAGCTTACAGGAATACACAGAAGTAAAGGCTGTTACCATCAAGATATCTGAGAAAAACTCTTGAAGACTGAGGTCAACATTTGCAATATTTCACAGGACACTGAGTGTGACCTGCAAGGGCATGCCTTCATCCTCCATGTGCACATAGACAGGTATCATGTGTAGTGGGACTGGTCATCACAGTCCTTGCAAAGCGTTACAGTAGCCTACTCCACCATATTCAGTGCATGGTTTAAATCTTGGCATCTCAATCCTTTGATCTGATAATGATTACTGTCATTAGTCACGTATTGGAGAGGAATAACCTGCATTAAAGGCTATTAATTTCAAATGATCACTTTGGAGAGATGTGAAATGTGCATGTAATATAGGTGATAAAATAGCACTTCTTCAGCCTGACATTGTAGGGACTGACTATAGAATAGACTGCAGTGCAGAATGTGAATGTTGTGTTGTAGTCACTGGTGTAAATATGTTTCTGACTAGATTTGGAGGGGGCTGGACTGTACATATTTATGTGTTCTGTGGTGAATGTTATGTATTTGGTTGTCAGAAGGAGAGCTAAAGAGTGAATCTGATCCAATGCAGATGTTTTCTTGTATATGTCCCTGCCATAGTTTACACAAACAGCATGAAGTATAGTGTAATTTATGCTGTTCATTTTGATTCCTGTTTCACTGCACACGAATGTCCAGTAAAGTACAGCATATAATGCTTTTGTCATGTGTTTCATTTATATATATATATATATATATATATATATATATATATATATATATATATATATATATATATATGTGGGCCACTAGTTTCAGTTATCAGAGAATAATACTTTTTGGACCGTTTTCTTACACGTTCCAATGACTGTCCTACTATAGGAGCTGAGGAGAGTTAAAGGAGTCATGTGTTGCATTTATGGTCTAAAACATAAAAAAAAGACCCAGACACAGTAACAGAAAGTGAAGAAACAACTGCATTGATATTAAGTCAAAAACGCCTAAGTACTGTACTGTCTGGATATCCACTACAGTTAGCATGCAAATCAATATCACATCCTACCACTTGTGACCACTGTATAAAATACTGGAAATGCCAGAAAATGCAAAACTGCATTCAAGGTTACTGGAAATCTAAAGTACTCCATGAGAACTCCACAGTTTAATACCTTTTATTATTTACAAAAATACAAATGAAACTATACAGCAATACGTACACTTGATGTTTCTCAATCCGGCTCCAATATAAAATGCATTCCATCAGAAGAATGAGAGGACTGGTGTGTTTGCACTAGTGGTGTTACTACTGGTGTTAGTTGAAGTTACTCAGCATTTTTCTGTTTAATTCAGGCTAGTGTCTGGGAAGGCCTCCTCTTCCACGTCCCCTGCCTGGTCCAGGTGAAGGACCTCTGGGATTGCCTGGTAGTGGACCCCTGGGTCTCGGAGGGTGTGTGATAGGTCCACGGGGGTTTGCAGCAGCCAATGAGACGTCCTTTTGTAAGTTCACTCCTTTTCCATTGGCTGCTGCACCTGGTTTCCCTGACACCTTTGGTGACTTGCCTTTACCTTGCTCTTTGACAGGTTCTGTTCAGAGTCACAAGTGCTTATTATTCATGTCATTTTGGTTTCATTTCAAAACTGTGTGTGGGTGTTAATTCAGCACAGTACCATGCATAGGGAAATGTGAGATTGCATATAAATGTGCATTTCTGTTTGTGTAGATAGGCATCCACATAGGCAAGTATACGTGTGTGTGTGTGTGTGTGTGTGTGAGGTTGTGTATGTGTGAGAGAGAGATAATGCATATATGAGCGCACCTGTCGGCTCCTCTGGCTCAGGTGGGGGAATAAGTGACTTGTTGGGCAGCAGGTCCTCCAGGTCTTTCATCACCTGGTTGGTGCTGGCTTTGTTATTCCTGCGATTCTTCTCCTCATCTCTGGCCTGCACACATTCACAGTCCCACAGGTCTCAAAGCACACTGTCTACTAACACACTCTATCTTCATAATAAACAGATTTATGACCTGTACAGAATTGTTTCTGTATACACATACTGTGTATTTCAGTCTTTACTAACCATCTGCATCTTTTTCTTCAGGTCCATGTTAGCTTGCTGGTAAGCCTTTGACACTGAGTTCAGATAGTAGATTGCCAACCTGACAAGTAAGGGACAAAACAGTTTGGTCAGAGACACGTTTTTCAGCTTGCCATTATCCTTCTCATAACTAAATTGGGGTCCTGATTTTCCCAACAGGGTTACTCTTGCAAACTCCAGGAACACACCAGGATGGGTGTTTTTCTTGTTGGCTTAAATTGTTTCGGTGTTAATCTTAGACAACTTAGACAACTATGCACTGGCATTTTCAGTTCTCACTATTCAACCAGAAATCAGATTTAGGTACTGTATGGATGCACTTTATAAAAGCCATTCAGTACTGACAGCTGGTTTGTTTGTATTTGAAACCATGTCCTAAATACAAGCATAAAAGAGCTAGGATCACTTTAATTTTAATATACAAGGCTGTTCTAAGTACAAAAGAAACAAATACAGTGTTTGTTAATGAATGCTTTATCTATTTTTGACCTTTACAAATTAATTGTCAAAAGTTTCAAGCCATTCTCCTGTGTGACATGCAACAAACAGTTGGAAAGCTGTGATGCAATGTGACAGCAGATGCTTGCAGAAGACATATTGCAGCTTCTGTGAAAAATCTTCCCTAGATCTTCCTAACTATTGTACTTGACTTAAATTTAAACTGAATTGTACCTAATTAAATTAAAATGATGACATTGCAAATAACAGATTCAAACCATGCAACATTGCACACTCAGTGGGCATTGTGGAGCAGCAGTTACGTTGTACGGCTAACAATCGAGCATCACGGGTTTGATTCCCAAACCCCATGTGCCACTTTGGATACCTAAATACCAGTCAGCTTTACTTTACACTCACACCATGAGCAGAACAGCAGGCATAATGAGCCCAGGGTTGGATGCATAACTGAAGATGGTTCCCATAAATTCAGGCAGGTCTCTGTCGATGGTGTCGATGACTACTTCATACATCGTCTCCTTCCCACTGACGAAATCAACACAAAACAATGCACAGTGCAATCACATGAAATTCCTTGATGGGAACAGAAGAGGGCGCACAATAAATGGCAGAGTTAATGACAGCAAATGCCCAATAACCATGCCAACAACAACAATGCCATGATGAGGTCAAATATGCCAACAATTTACATCAACACACACAAACACACACACACACACACACACACACACACACACACACACACGCACACGCAGACACACACACACAGACTCACACACACTCATTTCACAAATCCTTACTCACTGTGTGTTCACTGTGTGCTGTGTGTCACTAATTCACGTATGGGATAAATACACTGACCAAAACATATACCGTAATTTCCCAATTATTAACCGAGGTTAATACATTGATTTTGAAATTCTTGATCTATGAGGTTAATACATGGGTGAGGGCTGTATACAGGATTGCATTCTTGTTCATCATTCTACTTGATCTGATCTGACAGTGATTCAGTAGGTATGTTTAGTAAACTGAAGTTAATTCATGAGTGAGGTTAATGCAAGAGGGAGGTCAATACATGGTTTTGTTTTTTAGTTTGCATAAAACACTGATTTGAGGTTTATACATGGTGAGGCTCATATTTGGGAAATTACTATATAGTAATATAGTATAGTATATATAGTATTTATATTCTAGAGCCTTGGCAGCTGTAGCCTGTCTCTCACCTAAACGGGCCGCAGTCAAAGGAAGGAGAGAGGGTCATTATGCTGTAGATGACAGGCATGAGACTGAGGAAGAGCACCAGCAGGAGGAGGCCCATGTAGAAGTTGTTGGAGCCTGAGGCCTTGAAGACCCGGGCGTGGGGCACATTGCAGCTCATCACTGCCCAGCACTGGTAGTACATGGAGCTCAGCAGACGCAGGACATTGATGCCCACCAGGCCTGGGGCATAGAACGCTCCCATCCTACAAGAGACATATACATACACACACACACACAAATATAAACAAACACACACACATTAATACATTAACACACATACTAATGTTGGTTTGAATACAACGAAATTAACTTTCAATTCTGATCTGATTAACTTTGGTGGTCACCTTAATTATTTATTTGAAGACTTACAAAATACTGTAGTTTTAATAGTATTTATTATTAACTGACAATATTTGTTTCATTATGCATATGCATGTACTCAGCTGAAATGACAATAAAATTAATTTTTAATTCAATATGTGATGAAAGACATGATAACCTCTATTGTCTCACCAGATCATCCCCTGGTTGAAAATGAGTCCAAGCACATTGCCACTAATATCAAACTCTGCATATGATGGCTGCAAATAAAGAGAAACATTCACAAACACACACACACACACACACACACACACACACACACACACACACACACACACACACACACGCACAGCGACTTTTCATTTATTTACCCTGGTGACAAGCCTGCCACTGTTTCTCTGTGCTCTCCAATGTAATTAAGTGCTTCCAATGGTGTTGCATGTCTCTTTGTGCGTACGCTTGAGAAGTATCGCCTGTCTCTGCCAAATGTCACGCTTCTATCACGCATGCCGTGTGTGAATGTGGACACTGGTATAGAGTGACAAGAGAAGTGTGGCTTAATTGCCACTAAGATTTATTGTCCTCAAAGCACACATCCTGTGAAGGACAGGAACTATGATTAAAGCTTTTGGAGCTGTAAGATGAGATGCTACTGAAAGTCTACAGACCCCCAAGTGCTCTTGACAGCTCTTGTTTGAAAGAACCTGAGGTGACTCAGTGTGCACATAGAGAATCCCTGTAGATGCCTGCATGGCAGTTAGTCTAAAGCAGGACTCACAAATCCAGCCTCCAGGTCCCAGCACCAGCAGTAGTTGAGAAAACGAACAGTCACTGCCCTCAAGAAGTCCCCGATGAGGATGGTCAGGTATGACACCTGGATATCAGACACTGTGAGCTTCACAAACTCCTGAACAAACATAAACAAACAAACAAACATCAGGAACAGAAACACATTATCAATGTTTAGCCAATGTTTAGCCAATGTTGTTTCCACTCCATGCTCCTGGTATTTCATCCAAACTTCCCATAATCCTATAATCACTCTGTATTCTATATAGTATTTGTATGGGCGATGTACTTGTACTGACACTTTCTTGCACTATTCTCTGTATTTTTGTTGTAGTGTGCATATGTGTATGTATATAATTCATGTTATGGATGCTACACAAGTATCAATCAATCAATCAATCAATCAATCAATCTATCTATCTATCTATCTATCTATCTATCTATCTATCTATCTATCTATCTATCTATCTATCTATCTATCTATCCCCACATCCTGTATGTAACAGCCTGTGACAGTGACACTAACTATGCCAACACCGGTCTCCCAGCAGGGTCCTCTGATGACATCCGCAGGGTCGATGTCTGGAGGAGGGATGTCAGTGGTGACGTTGTGATGCATAGAGTAATTGGCATAGTATTGATCAAGGGCCCAGATTGTGGCATTTTTGATGTCCTTCTCCCTCTCCAGCTAGGTAAAAAAACAGTTAACGTCAACAAATCCTCAGATACCAAAATGTTGATGACATTACAATTGAGAATTGAATGTTTACCATATATGTCAAAAGTTAGCTACACTGTAGACGCAGAAAGTAAGTCATAAAAAATAGACCCACAAGTCATACATAGTATAAAGCTATACACTGACTACTTTAAGTTGTATCAAAGTTTCATTTCTATTGTGTTGTCCCATGAAAAGACATAATAAAATATTCACAAAAATGTGAAGAGTGCACTATATACTGTATATATTCAAAAAGCTTATGGTAAATAAAGATTGCCCTACCTTGGCTTGTACTTCATCAAACAAAGCAAACAGAAAGGTGTAGAGATTGCCTAGGAAGAGGGCAAAGATTCTGCCCAGCTGCCATTTCAGAGCAATCCGAGGGTGATAGTCCTCAAGCTCAGCAATAGTTTCAAACAGTGGGGGGCATGCCAGACCCAGGAGAGACATCACAAATTCCACCTGAGAGAGAGAGATTGTGAGAGAAAGAAAGAAATAGAGTGAGGAGAGAGAGAGAGAGAGAGAGAGAGAGAGAGAGAGTTTATTAAAAGAAAGCCAAAATACCACATAGCTCTATCTCACTCTCTCTATGATAATGTCTGATGTTTAATGTAGCCTGGCCAGAAAAATCACCTCATTTTTCTCAAACCACGACAGCTCCTCCTTCTCTGCAAAATCCTGTGACCTCTTGACTACAAAATAGATGAGGTAGCCACTTCCTGCCAGGGAGCAGAGGATAAGCAAGTTGGCTAAGAGCCGGAGAAACCTGCGGAGGTGAATGTTCTCATCCTTCTGCTGTTCCTTCAAATCCACAATAGACTCCTATGGGGGAGAACCAAAACAAACAAAATAATTAACACCAATGGCCCAGTAATCCTGTCAAAATGCTCATTGCTGAATGGATAAATATGAGTAGAGATAAGAAAATATCATTATGTTATAAGGATTGTGCCATAACTGACTGTGCAGATCGGATCTGCCAGATCCACTAATCAAGCATGATCTGTAATGGATTTAGCACCCAACTACATGTAAAGGTGAAGCATTCAGGTAGTTTTCATTACAAGCTAGCAAACACCAAGCCAACAGTCACATGTCTGATTCTGTCATGCCAGTCGATTCATGTCTTTGTCCCAAATTTGAGTGGTATATGCGGCTCAGCCAATTGAACTGGCGACAGAGAAGCTGTCTAACAAAGGTAGCTGTCTGTCAGTTCTTTTAAATCTATCTGGTGTGCGTGCATTAGAAGTAGGGGTGGGAATTAATAGGATTATCAATATCGATGCTATTGTCAATTCTGCTTATTCCAATTCTTTAGTAATTCTCTTATCAATTCCTTCCTGTAAGGTAGGGCAGGTTTTCAGTAAGGTAGGACAGGTTTTCAGAACATAGGCCTATAATGTAACCTACACCAAGGGACCATAGCAGCTTATTAGAATGAGGTAAACAGAACGATATTGTCTACTTCAATTTTGTATTCAGAAAGACTCATTGACCGTGGTCTGAAGAACATGTCGGAATTGCTAAAAGGAACTGATAATGTCAGAGGGATACAATTCCCGTGAAATTAAGCTTTCACTTCTCAGTTCTACTTGATTCCTGGTTCTTAATTCCCACCCCTAGTTATAAGCCTATTTTCCACTATTTGTCCACTATTTGTGAAAGAAAGTCTCATTATAAGTATATGGGAACAAGGAGGTGAAAGAGAAAGTGTGTATATCACTGCATGTTACCCCTGTTGTAGCAACAGAAGTGAAACCAGAGCATACTGATTTCTTTACATAAGCCCCTATAATGTCCACATACCTGACTTACTGAGGATTAAGTAACTTTGAGGAGCATGTACCCAGGCTGGTTTGCATTTACAATTAGCATTCTAGATACTTTCAGCACAGCAAACTACAGTTCACCGTAGACATGCATTTTTTATCAGTGCTTGGAAATTTAAGATGAACCAGTGACCTCCATGTTACTAGTACCATGCATCACTTCCTGAAACTCCTTTTTGTGCTCTAGCTAGCCAGATACTGTGCCAGTTAAAGAAAAAAAATCTGTCCTCATAGCACAGCATGAAATATCATTTAACTGTCTGTTGATCACATCAACAACTTTCAGCCCACCCTGCGGACAGATGGTTGTTGTTGTTGTTGTTAGTGGTGGTGGTGGTCTGTGTGTGTGTGTTTGAGTGTGTGTGAGTGTGTGTGCATAGCTTGGGGGGTCGTTGGTGAGCTGACTTTGAAGCTGGTGGTGATGGAGGCATATTTGTTGTCAGCAGTCTCCGGGTTGCCGATGAGGTAATCCCAGCTGGTGAAAATCTTCCAGCTGAAGGTGAAAGCGCTGTCCTCTGTCCCATCTCCCCCCTCGTTGGCATTCCTCGCCATGCTGGCATAGACACACAGGGGGCAGATTCTGTGGTTAGTCAGCAGTGCTGATAGCTAAATACCACACTCACATGCGTGTACGCACACACAGACAAGGAAGGCAAACACACACACCAAGACAAAAACAAAAAGATATGCAAAAAGAAATGTGACATGGAAATGCACACATACCTACATATACCTACACAATTATACACGCTCACTTTATCACACACACACAGACACACAAACAAACACTTAAATACTGTGTTTATGAGTGTTGTTAAATGATAAATGTTCTTATGGAATATATGATATATGTAAGAGCAGATCTGATTTACCCTCAACTTTAAGTTATGTAAGAAAAAATTTAATCCACAATGTTGTAAATACGAATTTCTATACTGTATGAATTAGCAAAATGTCAAAAAAGATATGCATTCTGACTGCTCTTGTTTGCATTTAACAAAACAACTGGACTCACGTTCTGATGACAACCATCAGACTATAGCCAAATATCCCAACACCAACAAGGAGATAAGATAGGGGTAGCCTGAACTGCAGGAGTCCTATGGTCCTCTTGTCATTGTAAAAGCCATAAAACAGGACAGAATATTTACAGTAGCCCTGTGGGGAAATTTTGAAAAAAAAAAATATATAAATATTAAAAAGTTGTAGAAAAGGTAATGATAATGATGCAGTGCTGTACATAGAACCCCAAAGAGCTGAACAGAAAGCCGTCGATTGAAGCGCTCACACCAAATTCAAAGAGGACGGAGAAGTCCATTGCCTGAGCTTGCTCTGCTCGTGGAACAGTCTTTCGAGGAATGGACCCATAAGGCAGCCCCATTAAGACCTACAAACACACACAGACACACACACACACACAGAGAGAGAGAGAGAGAGAGAGAGAGAGAGAGAGAGACTTTGAATACTTTCATGCATAATATCTGAGTTCAAAGGAACACACCACTATTTTAGGAAATGAGCTCCTATGTCGTCTTCCCTAGAGTTAGACAATTGAGTGTTACCCTTCATGTTTACATGCAGCCATTGCCCCAGTCTGACAGCAGTGTTTTTTACCTTTGCATAGCTAAATACCATTGAATTCTTGGGATCCATTCACAAAAGTCCCAAAGGTGACCACAGAACTTCAATATTTTTCCTATTTAAAAGTTGACATTTATGTAGTTACAACGTGTACTACAAACAACAGAAAATTAGTTATGCAAATGGACCCAAGGATTCAATAGAACTTAGCTATGCTAAGCTAAAAATACTACAGTCAGACTCGGACAAAGGCTGCATGGAAACAAGATAGTAATCAATTGTCAAACTGTAGATAGTAAATGGGCTAACGTCCCAAAATAGTGGTGTGTCCATTTAAGCCCACTGAATTTATGGGAAGATAAAACCAATCACCATACATATACTGTATGCTACTCTATAATGTCTTCATGATGAAAAACATACTGACCTCAGGAATAACAACTAGCCCAAAGACAAAGCCGAGGAGTATAAGATTCAGGCCATACATCCATCGGAGAAAGATGAAATAAGAAGCTACTGATGACCCAAAGTGACCTTAACAACGGGGAGAAAGGCCAAGATGACAATGTATAATAACATCTGTACATTATTTGACAGAGAAGTTGTGACATAAACATACTTTCTACTTCTTTGATCTTTCTCTCCCAGGGAATGCAGGCAGTCTTGAAGTTGTCAAAGTCTCTTTTGAACTTGATCCATTTCTGAAAAATAAATAAATAAAGCTTACATATTCACACTCCCACAGTAAAAAATTAGCTGTTTAACTATTAACATTCTTGACAAGTAGTTTGTAAACAGTAGTGTAGAGATACGATACCTTTGCCATCATGACTTTGAATGCATACAGTCTCCGTCCCTTGCCTTTCCCCAGGGCTCCTTCAAACTTCTCCACAAATGCCTGGCACTCCCTAGAATACACACAAAGACATTTAAAAATGTCTTAAACTCATGTAAAGGTTACACGACGCATTAATATGCCAATTCACAGGCCAGCAAAGCTGACAGTGGCCAATTTATAGCATAGATTGTCTGTAAGGCCTGTAAGAATGAAATGTGACTCTTCACAATTATATTCGCGCACCACTGAAACCTGAATAATTTAGCCAACACATCTTGAGTATCGGTGAACGTTTATGAAGTGTCTGACTACTAGTATTGCCTAGTTGCCTGTGATGCATTTTCTAGAGAATATAACAGCATAATACAGATTCAGTTTAGATATAACATGCAAAAAACTTTACAAACTTTACAACATAACTTTACAGAAAGCATCCAGATCTAGCAGCATACACAGCTTTGGAGCCTCAACCCCAGAACAACAGCAACAACAACAAAAAAACCCTCTGAAAGATGTGTGCCATGCTGATGCAACTGAAGTAAGGCAAAGCATACGTAACAATACGCATAAACCGCATATGGGTCATGGAAGCAGGTCAGCCTCCATTTGCCATGGGCAATACATGACTTGTAACTTATACCGGCTCTATGACCTCAGGGCAGAGTTACACCACCACACATGCTCTTACGGGATCAGGCTGAGCGCTTATCTGTAGTCCATCACTCCTATCTAGGCTGGCGGAAAACCTCCTAATGATCCAGTACTGTTGTGTCATTTTCACGCCGCTAACATGCTGTGTATAGGCTGTTTGTAGACAGTGCTTAGCATATAATAATACAACAGCTATATTGTGCCTGAAAATAAACTGAAGGAAAGCCACCATGTTTAATAGTTATTGCTTTGAAGGAAAAACTCTATTAAAATATCTCATAATGTGTCATATCAAATATCTAAACATAAGCACCAGCCGTGAGCCAAAAACAGCTGATGGATCAACAATTGTAGTAAATGGTTTAGTAAACTTGGCAAGCCAAACACAGAAGCAGCTGAATAACAGTATATTGGATGCCAGAAGATGCCGGACGCTTTAATGAAGCTAACAGAGCACATTGCAGCCACTACATGATTCAGGCAAAAGATTTGGACATAAAACTACGAGCAAGTACACACATCAGAGGATATACACCAATAAAACCACTTGAGATCAAAGAGGAAGAGATAAGTGATACGATGTGTGTATGTTTACTTCAGGCACTTCAGCCTCCTCTTCATGCGCCATGGCTTGTTCCGCAGAGTGGCAATCATCTTCTTCTTCTCCTCCACCTCCTCTTTCAGGGCAGCCATCTCTCCCTCTGACAACGACTCATCCTCATTATCATCATCGTCACTTGATGAACTGTCGGGAGAGAATGAAGCCATCACAGAGGGGTAGAGCGCTGGTAGAGGACTTCAGCAAGATGGGCAGAACTGGCTTTGAAGGTGGAACCAGAAGAGTGTAGAAGTAGTGAAGTAGTGTTGCTTGTTTTGATGGCTGTATTATATTATTGGGCTCTTCCAGCTTGACAGATGGAAGGCATTGTGGCATTAATGGGACAGAGAGGAGAGGCTATCAGCCCAGATGCAGTAGCTGAAAAGCAAAGTTTTGCTGAAGCAGTCAGGGCATGCACTGGTCGATAGAAATCATTTGCAGTCCCAAATGACCTACTACATACATACTACTGCTAGTAATTAACTCCCTGTAAATAATCCTGATCAAACATTTCACTAAGAAGTCATCACACATGTAATACATATAGTAAAAAATTGAATGGCAAGATGGACTTTACTATTGTACAAAACTTCACTAGAGTTAGAGAATATTAGGTGACATTTAAACATGGCTAAACATGGCTTAATGTTTACTTATCAGATTCTAACAGATTCTACTCCGCTTTCTCACTTTGAGGCTTGAAAAACTGAACAAAATTTGACCCAAAGAATACAGGGCAGGGAGCAGACAGCATGGCGAGAACTCAAAGAATACTACACCTGCTGTCCTTCCCCTTCTTCTTGTCTTTGTCTTTGTCATTTCCACCTTTTCCTGCCCCCTTGCCTCCCCCTTTCTTCTCCTTGTTGTTTTGCTCCTCTTTCTCCTGCTTGCTGGCTCCTTTCCCTCCCTTCCTCTTTTTCCCTCGGTCCTCCTCGCTCTCCTCCTCGTCACTCTCCTCTTCCTTTTTCTTCTTCCTGCCAGCGGTCTTTTTGCCGCCCCTGTTCCGACCTCTCCTCTCATCCTCACTCTCCTCTTCCTCACTCTCCTCCTTGGCTTTCTTTTTGGGTTTTCGCTTCCTGGGAGCCTCCTCCTCCTCACTCTCCTCGCTGTCACCCTGCCTCCTGCGAGGGGGTGGCTTGGGCTTCCTGTTACCTCTGGCTCTCCTGTTCCTGTCCTCTGAGGGAGAAAACATTACAAAATAAATATGCACGCATACCAGGCAAACGTATGAGAACTTAACACTGACAGCTACCACTGGTTCTGAGAGTTCAACATATTAATTGAATTATGGTTTGGTGTGCAGCATATTAAATTGGCTGCAATTTAGAGGTCTGCCAATATCGACTAAGTGTCGCATACTGTTCAAATTTGTTCCAAAGACACAAACTGGCGGACACTATCAGATGTGTGACGCCGGCTTGGTGTGCAATATATTAAATTGCCTGCAGAAGAGTTGACAGATGTCTGTCAATATCAGCTAAGCGGGGTACACTGCTCAAATTTGTTCCAAAGACATGAACTGGCAGACACCATCAGATGTCTGATTTTTTTTGTAAGTTTGTGTGCACTAACTTTCAAAACCATGAAACACAGTCTACAGTGTTGTGACAAGATCTGTATGCTGCTTCCAGACAAAGGAACTGTGTCTCCAATCACTTGAAATGCAATATTGGTCTTTGTTGTACTGTTAGATCAAATCAATGAATTATCCAGCTCATGCAGTATCAACAACTGATGATCAAACTTGCACTGCACTCAGCAGTGGAATTTTAAAAAGCAATCAAAACCATGAAGCAAGACAATGAAGGGACTTACCATCAACATCACTGTCCAACTCAGCATCTATCTCCATTCCGACTGTGGGACACAAACAAGTACAAATGCGGTTTTAATTAAGGGAGCTCAAGGACTTAATGTCGAACTGGAGTACAACTGAAAATTTAATACAGTTCTTTGATACTTCTTTCTTTCCAATCTTTGGGGTACTGTTACAGTCCCAGAGATATATCATTACACCTGTCTTACAAAACTGCTGTCTAAGGTACATTTTACTCTGCTTGGAGTATAAAAAATAGTACTTAAAAGTAATGTTTTAAATTGATAACTCACCATCTTCTACAACAGCAATGTCATTTTTCCTGCGAGGCATTTTGAGTTCACGTGCTTTCGAATGAATGCTTCCTCCTCCTGCGTTGCCATCAGAATGAGTGGCAGGTGCCTCATCTCCAGGTGCGGCCGTGTTTAGATTAAGGAGAGAGTCTCCTTGACAACGAGTGAGACTGTCGTCTGAAGGCTGAGGTTGAAGGGGAAAACAATGAAATAGCCTACGCGAAACCAAATGAATGTAGGAAGAATATTTAGTGTCTATGGAAATTAGCCTGTCTAAACTATGATCTTTGCGGATGTAGCTGTTGACAGTTGAAAATTGGAATTGGACAGGAAAATTGACAGTTGCTTTCCATTAAGTGCTTACGAGAGCAACTTATAACAATGCACTTTGACATAAAACAAGCTCAGTGAATATGACAAAGTAAAAGTATAAAGTCTGCCCATGTACAAGTAGTCCAGGATTTACTTGGCAATGTCTACGATTCATTTTTATTAGTGTGATATTTTAGGCTATTGTTCCTCTTAATTAAGTTGACATGGCCCTACCCACAGTTATGCTGGCATGGCTTTGTTGACCTGTTCAATAATTAAAACGGAACTCGAGACTGGACCACCAGGCTATGTTAAGCAGTGGCTTATATCCTCCTGAAATTATGTCCAAATGAAATTCAAGTCGTTTTGACAGCTCTACTAACCAGGCCACCTAACTTTCTTTTCTCCGCCACAATCATGTTTGAAGGAGGAGGATGGATCAGGAGCATTCAAATCTGAAAAGCAATAAGCTGTTTTGTCAATTCTAGTTTATAGGTTTTACAGTCTCCAGCCTACCACGCGTAAAAGAGCATCTGGAAAGCCGACCCTTTTCATGGATGCAGCGTCTCTGTTATTTGGACGCAAGAAGCAAGCATATGTTCCAAGTAAGCCCCAATTCATTTCTTTGTTTCACTTAGTCTTCTCTGATTTCAGTTATGTACAAGAGCTTAGCTTCAGGGCTGTTGATTGAAAATGCGTTTTCAGCGTTGTGACGTTTGATGGAGCCGCCGTTAACAGCTTTAAATAAATAATGTTTATAGACGCTCCATAGTAGCCTATAGCATTAAACTATTCCCAGTAATATACATAGTCAGGCTGCCTTTAACAGAGCTTACTTGACATTGCGAAACACTAAACATAGGCACTTGCCAAAAAATGACTTGCATCTGATTTTTTCCTTAATTGTTCGTTTCCGCAATAATACAATTGACGTCCCTCAACCTACAAACTCAAGCTAGCTTCTCTGCATAATATCCGTGCAAAATCGATAAACCTTTAAGGGAGCTCAAAATTTAGTTACTTTAACATTTATATTTTTCATTTATTTGCAAAAGAAGAAAAGTCTCTTTTAATCTGCAGTTGTTGATAAAACTGAGGACTTCCTATCAGTGTCTCAAATGACTTCAATAAATTCTTAATGATAAGCTGGTCATTAATTATGTATTAGCATTTAAATGTTAATGAAACTTATGTGCCAACTCTGTAATGAGTAATACCAGAGTGGCATGAAATAGTTTAATCACTAATCATTCTGTATGTGAAAGGACCTCTCTTCACAAGGACCAAAGTTATGCGGACCATCCATGACTGCCCTCTATAGGGTACTTTGACTTGGGAATGCATGGTCATATACATGTAAACAGGGCCGCCTTTTATCAGTGAAGTGAAAACAATGAGTCGCTGCCAAATCTGTTTACTAGAGAAGAGAATCCACCCGGGAGACACTCAATACCCTATTGGACCAGAGTAGTTTTAAGAATACTTTGTATTGAGATGACAGTAGTCACCTAACACTGCTCAGGGTGCATGGATTTGATAATAAGGGGTGTGTGAAACTGAGAGGTGGTAGAATGTTAAGCCAAAGGAATCAAGCTGATGCGTTCTCTGATTTAATTTGTTGATATAAAGGCAGAACAATCATATCTCAACTCTGTCTTAAAAGTTGACCTTATCTGTCTGGAGAGATACTTGCAACAGTATTAAATATTTGTATAGTCTGCCGTCCTTATGACTCTACATGACTGTAAGTATTTCTTTCATATGCACAATTACACAAAGAACAAACATCAATCACAAGTTGTTGCTTCCTTTAGCATGATCCATACAGACTTAGGCTAACTGAGCCTTAACTGAGCCTTTACTGGGCCTTAACCTTAAATGCAGTGTAATGCCCAGACAATTCAGTCTAATGTCTGTATTTATAGTCTTTTAACCTTACGATAACCTGAAGAGTCATTTTTCCTAGTGATGCGGTAGGAGTCATGGACTAAGCTAGAGTTACATTGTGATCTACTGATGCCATTTGTTTTGCTTTGCCACAGGGGCTCGTGGTGCACTAGACTGTGGTGATGAAGAGATAGGAGCAAGCTTACAAGGCTTCACATAGCTCTTGGAAAGTCACATTGGATGCTTTAGTCCAAGTGCATGTAACAGGAATATCTATACTCCTCGCCAAAAATGGTAAGCTAGACATTTCCATTCCTTGTGGCCAACTTTTGTGTCGGTCAGACTTTGGCCACAGTCTGTGCTTCAGTTGGCATTGCAGTCAGAAGAATGCCCAGCCAAGCAGTTGCATTACCCCTTTTGGTTGCAAAAGTCAAGTCCACATCTCTTCATCCCAATTATCCCTAAATAAAAACAGAATTCAGAAATGAAAATTTGATAACAATCTAATACAAACATTCACTATCTGCTCTTGTCAGTAATTCTCATAAATTAGTGCACCTTGGAGGTCTGGATGTTGGTTGATGTGGAAGGCCTGGAAGATATCCAGTCATACCAGGTCCTCTTGGGAATGGGGGTCTGTTAATATGTCTTTGGAGATCAGTGGGTCTATCATGACCCTTTGTGGGGTGTCCGTTCGCTCTCTGGGAAGTTTCACTGTTACTGTTGTCCAGGCCTCTGTCATCTGAGAGAATTTTTGAGAGTAAGAGAAAGAGCATGTGAAAAAGTTATTTGAACTCCCTTCTCTTTGTATCTCAAGAGTTGGCAAATATTTTGTACATCTTAAACCACTGTATTGCAATACCCTCCAAACTGCCAACTGATTAAGGTTATTGTACGTTATCACAAAATCAACACCTTTATAGTACAGTATATAAATATAATATCTACAAACAAATGTATATACTAAAACACCACTTCACTAAATAAGGCCTATGCCTATGTTGTTTGAAGAGGTTTCTTCCCAGCTTAGTTTAGTCTGTCGGTAGTATGTGATAGATGTACACCTCTGTTTGAAGCATTGTTGTTGCTTTGCCTGTGCTGTGCTTCAGCTGCTGCATGTCTGGCCTCCTCCAGATCACTTGCAGCCTTCAGAGCAGCTGTTTTATTTTTTTTTTTGTTCTCCTCATTTTGCTTTGGTAGCACACAGACAGACAGACAGACAGGCACACACACACACAGAGAGAGAGAGAGAGAGAGAGAGACAGACAGAGAGAGAGATCACTGCTACAGAGAGCTTGCACAGAGGATGATGCATGGCTTTACTGCCATCCAGAGGACAAACCCAGTTATTACATGTAATACACAATAATACAATGGCGATGTTAAAATTTCTGTATGTCCAAAAGTACTTACTGTCTGAAGTTTCTTTTTAAGATCCAGGTTGGCCTGTTTGTATGTCTTCGATATGGAGTGAAGATAGTAGATTGCTAATCTAAAGAAAATAGAGAATTGTGTACTTTGCACCCATGCGTCCATCTAGTAACAGCATAGTCTTGTTATAACAATGCTGCAGTTTTCATACTACAGTGAGTGATAAATGTAATTAAAGATGCTCTAAGATTTAATACCCTAAGGAAACATCTACTTACACCATGAGCAGAAGGAAAGGAAGCACCAGCCCAGGGTTGGATGCATAGCTAAACACTTTCCCAAACCATGCAGGAAAATCAGACTCCAGGGTTTCCTGGATCACGTCAAACATCCGATTTTTCCCACTGAAATGCCCGTGCAGGAAAAGGAGTTATATCTGTCACTCTACCTAAACTGATCAAACATCTATATATCTGAGATATACTTTGTATAACTTTAAGAGAGAATTCTATCAATATGTATATACAAAAGATAATTAATAATAATAGGGAAACTTGGTCTCTGCATTGAACCCAATCATGAATTAGTGAAAGCTACACTGCACTCAGTGAAGTAACACTAACCCAGAGCAGCTGCTATAGCGGCACCCAGGGACCAGAGAGGGGCTAGGTGCCTTGCTCAAGAGCACTTCAGCCATGGGCCACTGATCAGGGATCGAACAGGCAACCCTTCGGTTACAAGTTTAGAGCCCTAACCAGTAGGCCACGGCTGCCCGACAAAGATCTCCAAAGTTATCCAAACGCTTACACACAATGCTTATGTGTAAGCATTTAGAGCTCCCCTCGTCTCATCTCTCTCGCACCTGAATGGTCCACAGTCGAAGGATGGAGGTATGGAGACGATGGTGTAGATGGCAGGCAGAGTGGACAGAAACAGGATGACCAGCAGCATGGCCATGTAGAAGTTGTTGGAGCCGGAGGCCTTGAAGACACGCTCCTGCGGCACGTTGCAGCACATTACAGCCCAGCACTGCAGATACATGGAGACGTGCAGGCGCAGCACGTTCAGCGCAGGCAGACAGGGGGCGTAAAATGCTCCCATCCTTAGACCCGGAAAGTAGTTTGAAAGAGTTTGGGAAAGAGAGCAAGGAATCGGGGAGGATAGAGAACATGGACAGAGTGGACAAATTATGAAGTATATGAAGACCTCTATCACATTCAAATGACAATAAATCATTTTATTCAGTCAAACCTTATGAGAAAGCCACTACCTTACCAGATCATTCCCTGATTAAAGATTAACCCTAGGACGTTTCCGCTGACATCAAACTCTGAATAGGATGGCTTTACATAAGGGGAAAAGGAGTGGCATTAAAAACATTTACTTGGTGAGGGCCTGGTGCATTGTTTCACACACAATCAAACACTATGAGAATGTGGTGGCAAAACAATCCCGGCAGTGTGATGTGGAAACTCACAAAGCCGTACTCCAGGTCCCAGCACCAGCAGTAGTTGAAGAAGCGCACGAACAGCGCCCTGAGGAAATCCCCGATCAGCAGGGTCACGTATGTTGTCATTGTGTCAGATATGATGAGCCTCACAAACTCCTGCCACAAAGTAAAGGAAGCCAGCATTACTCATAGGCACCATCTGAAAGGGGAAGCACTTTTGACTCAACTTGACTTTATCAAAATAAAACGCTCTCTTCCTACAAAGGAGAGAGACAATGACCCTAAATAGCTCAATCTTACGTAGGTGGTCTCATATCCTTCCTTTGCCTGATATAGGCACTGGGCACTTCTTGAAACAATTTTTACAGTAGAAAATTAAGACTTAAGTGTGTGTGTGTGTATGGATCCGTGATGACACAATTTGATTTAATAATGGTGATTACAGTCATTCTCTCAAAAAGGTTCAAGATATTCAAAGAGGGATCACATTGTACTTCAGTTTTTCACAATTTACCTTTTTATTTTTTACTTTTTAGTGAAAAGGGTAAACAGTGAAAACTGAAGTATGAATGCGATCCATCTTTGAATAATTACAGTGTGACCAGATGTCTTTACCTGCCCCACCATAGTTTCCCAGCAAGGTCCTCTGGGAACATCAGCCGGATCAACAGTGAAAGCTGCAGTGGTGTTGTTCTCCCCCTGGGTACCATTGTACAGGCTGGCCTGCCACATGGTCATGTTGACTTTAATGATCTCCTCCTCTTTCCTCTACAAATCAAGTAAACCATCGAACAAGAAACTTGTTTATTTTTCCTCTTACTGTGGGGTGTCATTGTCAAAGTGAGTGGTCTGTTCCCAGTGAAATACAAGAAAACCTACTTTGTCCCTGATTTCTGAAACTGAAACATGACTTATGAAAATAATATAAAGATACTGACTGTGTAAATAAGACTGTCCCCTGGAATTCAGGAAAATGTCCCTGATTTTCATCTCAGAGGTCTGATCACCTCAGAGTAAAGTAAAAAATATATATATTTTATGGATGCAATCCAAGTTTTAGTTAGCAAAACTACTGTGCAGTGGTTTGTGCGTGGTGTGGGGAAATTGTCTGGAAATTACAGTAATTTCCAGAACATAAGCCGCACCATGTGTAAACCTCTGGTCAGTGTCTTATGCAAACTATTAAGTGCCAACTATTAACCTCACCCATGTATTAACCTCATCCAGTATTAATCTCAGTTTACTACACATCACCAATTGATTCAGAAGCAGATCATGACTTCATGACAAAGTAGAATGATGAAAAGACATGCATTCCCATTTATAGTCCTCACCCCTGTATTAATAGATAATTACATTTTTCAAAATCAGTGTATTAACTTCTGTTAATAATTGGGAAATTACAGTACTGTAAATGTGTAAAATGCTGTACATGTGCTATCAGATCTGAATAGAGGTCATAGATAAATACACCCATTGTATTCATAAAGTAATGGCATTCAGAGGTACCATACGGCAGGGGAAAATTAAGATGATTCTGTTCAGTGTTCACGCTTCAGGCAACATTTGAGTGAACTGTTTAGATCCTCCCTCAGAAATATTGCATGCTAAATAACAGAGTGTATTGTATTTCAACAACAGTGGCTGTGTCTTGCGTATTCAATTCATGCATGACTGCACTTACACACATAAGGAAAGATAAGGATGAAGTTCAAAAACAGAAGTGTTGGTAGACATGTGGGTAACTTGTGAGAAGCACATGGACTGCTCTATTCTCGGGAACATGGCCTGACTCACTTTTAGGTTGATCTCGTCCATGAGGGCGATGATGAAGGTGTAGAGGTTGCCCAGGAAGAGGGCAAAGATGCGTCCCAGCTGCCACTGGAGGGCAATGCGGGGGTGGTAGTTCTCCAGAGAGCTGATCACATCAAACAGCATTGGACAAAACATCCCCAGCAGAGACATCACCATGTTCACCTGGACCATGATGACAAAAAATTAGTGTGAATAAGTTTAGTTTTATGTATGTAAATTTAATAATTTATTTACACAAAACTTTTTACATGTCATACTGTGTTCACCAGTTATCAGTTAGACTTTTTTCATCTTCATATCCACTAAAAAATATTACATAACTTGCATGATTACATTTTTCCTTATTGTCTGATCCACTCAAAATGATTTCACTAGGACTACATAAACATTTGATGATGTGACAAGGCCTACTTCATTTCTTTCCCACCAGCCGTAGTTCTCCAAGCCCTCGAGCGCAAACTTCTGAGACCTCCTCACGACAAAGTAGATCAGATATCCACTTCCTGCCAAGCAGCACAGCACCAGGAAGTTGGCCAGGACCCTGAGGAAGCGGGTCAGGTGGATGTTCTCATCCTTCCTACTCTCTTGTTCTTCCACAATGGCCTCCTGAGGTCACAAGAACATGCAGCATTGGTAGACAACAGATTCACTCACTATCACATAGCAGCACACAGCAACATAAGACAGACAGCGCTCAGTCTACACCCACTGGCTTACACACAGATCGATGGCTAGACATGAAGGATGATGGTGCTAGGGGACTTCCTGCTTATTTGGAATAACATTCACCTTGAAGCTGGTTGTGATGGAGGCAAACTTGTTGTCTGCTGTTTCTGGGTTCCCGATAAGGTAGTCCCAGCTGGTGAACATCTTCCAGCTGAAGTTAAAACTGGTGTCATCTCCACCACCTTGCTCATTAGCATTACGGGCCATCCTGTCGGAGTGGATCCGAGAAATGAATGCAGACGCCAAATGAATTTAGAGGGATCTGTTAGGTGCATTTACATAAATTACGTAGATTAGTGGTTCCCAAGATGGTTCAAAATAAATTTTTTCATTATTTGCCATAAAGTAATTCAGTGGTAATGACTCAACAACATTTCTGTTCTGGTTCTGATGAGTGCTTTTCCTCTGGTCTAGTCCCTCAATCCAATCATTCACCATCCTTCCATACACTAGTCCATCCCAGAGTCTGTGTCTCACGTGAGCAATGCAGGCACTCACGTTCGAATGACCACCATGTAGCTATAAGCCACTGTGCCCACCCCAACCAGGAAGTAAGAGAGAGGCATGCGAAACTTCAGCCAGCCAATAGTCCGCTGGTTGTTGTAGAAGCCATAGAAGAGAACTGAGTATTTCGCATAGCCCTGAGGACAGAAGAGGACATTTACAATTTCAAATAAAAAAACAGCTGTAAAGTTTAGCTGGTTGTGTTTTATGGTTGTATGTCTTTCAGCTGAAAGTGATTTACAGGGTGTGTCAGCTTCTGTTTTTGGATTTGGAATTATTATAGTTTGTTGTGATTAGCGTGTGTGTGTGTGTGTGTGAACGTCAGGATGCACTAACCCCAAAATCCCACAATACAGCAAAATCCATTGCACTTCCTTCATCTGCTCTGGGAACAGTCTTTCTAGGAATGCTTCCATATGGTCTCCCCATCAGTGCCTGGACAATGAGAATACTTTTTTAATTTAAAAAACAACACGTCACAAATGACAAGAACCAGTCCGAAATTATATTGTGAGAATGTGGCTAGTTAGGTGTATACAGTATACAGCATTTTCTACCTCTGGAACCATGACAAGGCCAAAGGTCAGCGCAAAGAGAATCATATTAACACCATACATCCATCTGAGGAAGATGAAGTAGCTCGCAACGGAGGATCCAAAATGACCTGTAGTGAAAGCAAGGTATTAAGTGTCAAGTATCACATAATACACATCACATAATTCTACATTTTTCTATTTGAAATCTTTTTTTATTTTGTGATTGGGTGATAGAGTTGGTGACTGAACACAACACATAGCAGCATAGAGTAAGCTTGAGGTGAATCTTACTTTCAATGTCTTTGATCTTCATTTCCCATGGGATGCATGCTGTCTTGAAATTCTCAAAGTCCCGCTGGAACTTCATCCATTTCTGTCACAAACATACAATACATGCTTGAATTATTAGCAGTGATGCCATTCTTACATGTAGGTAAGTACAGTATTCAGAACAAACGTGAGTAATAAATGCGCTGGCATTGGCTGTTGTCTCAGATTACTAACGTTGGAGCTGCCTGTCTCCAGCTCTGCTCTGTCTTATTGTTCCACATTGCTTATAGCATACATCACCTTTAGCATCATGACTTTGTATGCATACAGCTTTCTGCCCCTTCCTTTCCCAAGAGCACCTTCATACTTCTCCAAAAACTCCTGAGATTCCCTGGAAACACACACACACACACGCACACACACACACACACATATACACACACTTCTAATTTACAATAATTCACTGAAAAATTCATCATCAGTGACAAGCATGCATTGTCAGTACAACAGCACATACCGACCATAGGCCACAATGTCAAGAGCAGATATATGCAATGCATGTATTTAAATCTGTCTGTGAATGGGCTCAGTACTTAAGGGTTTGCAGTTTCTTCATCATGGACCAGGGCTTTCCTCTGAGTATACCAATAAGTTTCTTCCTCTCATCCACCGCCTCCTTCAGTTTCTCCAGCTCCTCAGGAGTCAGAGTGCCCACCACCATTCCGTCCACTTCTTCCCCATCTTCATCATCCTTATGTTCTTCCTCTTCATCTTCGGCTAATTCATCCATTTCTGAGGGCTCGGAGGATTCAGAGCTGTTGTGTAAAACCCACAGAAACCCAGTGTCATCATTTGTAACTGATATGTATTTGATTGTGATTAAATTGAGATAAGTATTTGTGCTTTCCTTGTGCAGTGATTGAGTATAGCT
The DNA here is from genome assembly GCA_027481765.1 of Tenualosa thibaudeaui. NCBI lineage: Eukaryota > Metazoa > Chordata > Actinopteri > Clupeiformes > Clupeidae > Tenualosa > Tenualosa thibaudeaui. The sequence goes on along the minus strand of JAIFZK010000203.1, from coordinate 350,920 downwards.
GAAGCAAAAAGACTACAGGATTGAGCCACTATATTTAGGTGTCATGGAGAATCTCTTGGAGAAACTCCTTGTGTTGTTAAGTTCTGGAGTGAACACATTAGATGTGTATTGTGAACATATTCAACCTAAAGGTCCTCACTCTGACCTGGTTTCAACTTTCTTCTTTCTTTTTTTCTTCCCTTTGTCTGTTTTTTGTGGTTCATCTTCCTCTTTTCTCTTGGCTTTCTTCTGACTGACAATCATTTCCTCCTCTGTTTTAGACGGTCTTTGTCTCTTGTGATTCCTGTTCTCTACCTCTTTCTCTTCTTTCAGTAGCCTTTTGTTATTTCCATTCCTCCCTTTCTTTCTCTCTCTCTGGATCTCTTTGTCCACCTCTTCGCTGTCGTCCCCTCTTCCTGTGTTCTCCTCCTCTCTATTTTTCCGTCCTCTGGCCTTCCTTCTCCTGCGCTCTTTGTCTGATTGCTCCTGTGTGTTGTTCCTTGCCGTGTCTTTCCCCCCTCCATTCCTTGTCTTCCTTTTGTTATGTCGTTCTCTCCTCTCCTTTGCTCTTGTCTTTTCCTTCGCTCTTTGTTTTGGGTCTTCATAATCTGTATTGTCATCTTCATTCTCTGTCCCCAAGGAAGCATGCATTGATGATATATTTTGTAGATTTAGACATTTAGACAGTATTCCTGCATACATTTTTAGGCACTGCTATATGTTTAGTGGAGAAAGTAGAATCTCATGGGAAAACATTTTAAAACATTTATTACATTTATCATATAGAACTGACATTCATGTGGTTCATACAGAATCACATTTGTATGTCTTTCAGACTTTCTCCTTTTAGAAAGTTGTCATTAGATCACTTTGGCCTATATGAACTTATTTCTTTCAGTGGCAGCTTACACATTGGGCTTGGCTGTATCATAAGACACATTACAATAGTAGTTATTAGGTCGAAATTGTAATGTTTTTAATCTGTTGAATCAGCTGGCATAACATAGATAGTTCAGACATAACAAGAGTCTTACCTGCATTCACTTCAATGCTGACTGCAATTATACAGAAAAAGACAGACTTTCATTCGCCCCAAGAAATTACATCACACAATCCTTCTGGTTGGCCCTGGCCATGCATAAATGACCCAGCCCATGTCATTCAGCGGCATTTGTAACTGAATCTGTATGTGATACATGGGTCATTACACATGCAATAATGTTTTCACAAAAGGCACAAAGGAAGCTTTGATGAGATATCTTCCCATACAAAGAGGTTTGAAGGAGGGAGGCCAAAGGTCAAGTATTAAATTGGGCTTTAAACGCTCTAAGGCTTAAAGGCTTTACCAGTTGTGCTGATCGCAATGAATGACAACAATGAAGTGCTTAAGAACAAATGTACTTGTGAATGTATTTGCAAATATATGCTTGCAAAAATGAAGTGAAAATTAACATCTCTTCCACACGATAAAGAACATAGCATTTATGTGTTTATATGTGCTTCTAATCATGTAATACACTTTTTCAACATTACAGTTGATTAAATTTAGGGACTCTTAAAAGCATCTTGTCTAAAGCCAACTGACTCAAATACCAACAAATATCACCATCAGTTTCACATGAGGATGACATGAGGAACATAACAACAAAACACAACATAACATAATACAACATACACAGAAACATAACATAATACAAAATACACACAACCATAACATAATACAACATAAACACAAACATAAGTAAATACAATATGAGATCTAGTTTGTCTCTCACCATCATTTTCAGAGGTGACAAGCTTGTCCCGAGGCATCCTCCTGCAGTCCCGTGGTAGTTTGGGTCACATCGCCAGTCCAAACCCTGGGCTGACCTGTACCTGCCCAGTGATGAGCCTCGCGCATGAGGAGTTCACTTTTTAAGCTGCCATTCAGCAACCTCGCACGGGAACAATAACAGGCCCGAAACTCTAGAACCACTCAATTTCTCTTCCTTTAATTATTTAGCACAGTTATGACTCTCCCCCAACTATTTTAAGGAGAGGGGGTCAACAGGAACTTGACCAAAAAAAGGGGGGAAGGGGTAAAGAGTTGCATGAGAGACACTGTGATATTTATCAATTAATCCAAAAAATTGGCATGCAGGCTCTCATTTAAAATTTTACAACTGTATAAATATATACACTCTTAAATATATACACTCTTTTAAACCTGTGAGGGAAATTCAGCTTCTGCATTTACAGGCTACTTCATGCCTTCTTCCTACTTCATCCCACCAGTTACAATCAAAAAGTTATTTCAAAATGTGATGCATATCTTTTACATGGGACCATGGAAATGCTAGGTAAATTCTAATTTTCATCAACTACAGTTGATGTCGCCTAGCCAGCCAAAAGTACACAAATAAAGCATGTGTAAGTGCATAAAATAAACTGGTTAACAATGTTTATAAGGAATAAATACAGATATTATAGATAATATAACAGACATTAATTACAATGGGATTAGAGTAAGATCAAATAGATATTTATCAGATTTATAACAATAAAATGCTTTGGTTAACAATTCACAGAACAAATTAAGAAATTATCAATCTGATTGTTCTCCACTCTCTGAAAAAGACAAAAAGGAAAACAAAAAATGGATTTCTTACACACTTACAAACATGATGGGGCAGCAATAATACAATATAGCCTATTATGATACACCACTCTTGTGGCCACAAGGGGGCGGTGCGTCCCTGAGATAGTGTTCTTGGCAGTCAGCAGACGGGGAGGAGACTCTCAGTGGCCAAATGAAAGCCCACAAGAGGCCCTGGGCTGTCAGGCCAAAGGATTTACACACAGTGATCTCTCAGCAATCAGGAGTGCTTTAGTCCAATAGTCCTCAGGGTTGAAACGTGCTGACGTAGAATCACTGCAGCCCACAGTGTGTGTGTGTGGGACAGAAAGAGAGAGAGAGAGAGAGAGAGAGAGAGAGAGAGCATATGCAAGCATTTTGAAGTAAGGGTGCGAGGGCCTGTTTGAAATGCAAGCATGCACATGTGCTTGCACATGCTTCTGTGTGAGAGTAAATATATGTGTGTGTATTCATACATGTACACGCATCTATGTTTGCTTATGTGGATATTGTGTGTGTGTGGCCACATACATACATGCAAACATCTCTCTCTATTTATTATTGCATGTACTGTATGTGTTTTTCTGTATGTCTGTCTGTAGATTGTTTTCCTTTTCTAAACTTAGCCAAAGCGTTTGGGGATTCCATCTGCAGAGAGGTGAGAGAGGCCATCAATGCAACCTGAAACCCTCCCGTGCCCCCAGTTCCTGCAACCACTCACTCACACACACACACACACACACGCACACATGCACACACACAGCTCGGCAAAACACACTGCAGTGCTCAATATAGTCATGTGGTATAACCAGCATATGTTTTGCTTGTCTTTCAGTCTGCAGGTTGCAACAAGGACCTTCAAGGCCCGGCATGTACTGTCTATGACACAAAATAAAAACAAATTAGTAGGTTTTAATAAGAACACACAGACTTATTAACAATTATTATGCTTTATAGAAAACATGTGTTATTACACTGTCTTAAAAGCAAACTGTTTGCAACCAGTTTTCACAACATGACTAACAAGACCTTATAAGCCATTTTACATGGTACTGTCAGGGCTCTATTGTTGCCAGTGTCATCATTCAACTGCAGCCAACACCTAGAGCTACATTCATGGAGAAAAATAACATACATTTGCTCTCAGGTGCACCTGGACACAGGTGAGCAGTAACCTTTGAGATAAGGTGTGTAGCAAACCCCCCCCGCCCCCACACACACACACAAAATAACACTCCTCTTCACAATTTCAGACTCCTCAGGTGGCTGTGACTTGTGGTACATATCTGCCCTTTGGGCTTTGAGGCAAGCGTATGATTTCAGGCTGTTTACAGTCAAGGATTGATGATCTCAAGTTCACATGTACCGCCTTCATGTGAGCGACCTGTCCACATAACTGAAAAGTGTGCGCAAGGCATTACTGTGGGGATTGGAAGCACAGCTAACTAGGTGGAACTTCACATGTGTAAACATGACCAAAGGCAAACAAGCAGTTTCTCTGAGTATTGAACACTTTGTTCAAGTCATTTAACCAAGTGAGTTCCTGAGGGAGACAGAAAGAAAAATAGAGAGGGAGACAGAGAGTCTCAGTAACAAGTTACCTATTTAAACAAAGCATGGACAGGTCTCTAAATAATGCAAATGATGGAGAAAGGCAGTAACAACATTGGCACCTCGTTCTGTTTTTTGTTTGTTTTGCCCTGAATAAAAGTTGGTCATATACTGTAAGCTATAATCACCTGCTTCTCTGGAAGTACTATACACAATAACAGATACATGACACGCCTCAGCAAAAACAACTACTTCCGCAAGGGCCTAAAGAAATTGTCATCAAAGCACGCCCAAAACACACCCAAGTTTGAAATGACTGTCTTATCAGACCTAAAGATTGAGAAAGAGCTTTCTGTTGTAAGGAAGCCTCGACTAGAGAGCAGTTTTGCCAACTGTCATTTGACTCAGAGGATTTCAGTAACTGCAAAAGTGTTCCGATTTCCAAGTGCAACCGTCTTCACCAAACAGGGAAATAGCTAGGAGGCATATCCAGCCATTTCACATGGTATGGCCAACAGAAAACAGAGGAGAGAAACGAGAGAAACAACAAGGCTCCGATGGCTCCATCTGACAGAAGACTTTCATGATCTGCTCAAGAGAACACAAACCTTTCTGGCATGGTCATATAAAAAATAAAGGGCTACTGATGGATTGAAACAATTGACAAGCAAATTTTTTAGGTCCTCTCGAGGGTGTGCCCCGAATTTGTGTAAATCTGTATTTATGCTTAACCTACCCACATTAACATAAAGGAGCTATTGTATCTCTTCAGCAGGTATACAATGTGGTATGTGTTTTGACCACACATCACAGTTAGAAGAACGGTAAGCCTTCATAGCAAGAGCAGGCTGAAACTAGTTCAACTAGATCTGTTTTTCACCGTTTTCCACTTCTACAACCCCAACACCCCCCCCCCCCAGTTCCACCCTCCACCTTTCCGTACAATAACGACACAGCTTCCCTGCATTCTCCAAGGAACGCTCTGAGTTCTGTGCTCATGTTACACCACCTCGAAGGAATCCCATACCATGGCAATGCCTCCATGGCGAGGAATGGCTCTGGAACACCACTGTGAAGCACGTGTGGGCATGGCCCACCTCTGTGAAAAAAAGGGTGTAGCAACAAGGGGAACTCCACAAGGCACAAATGATTGTAGTTCAGCGTCATCAAAACACACTGTGGAGAGACTTACTGTTTAAAATTGTAACTGCATGTAAAAAATACACAAATAACAGTTGTTTAGCTTCCTGTGATTGCTTTGTTTTTCTTTCAGAGGATCACAAAGACATAGCTAACATTGTCACAGAACAAACAATAACCTCTTGATCAAGAAAGCAGTAGTATCAGTCAGGGCAATTGATAGTCACGCCCAACCATATTGTATACTCACAAACTACCGAGAATGTCCATAAAATGACTGCCTCTTTCAAGGTGAAACTAAGCACTGAGAACTGAAAAAGACAATACACATGTGAGTGTCACCCTGTTTGACCTGAAAACCTAGAGCCATTGTTTTGACAGAATCAGATGTGCACTAGAAAATTATACAGCGCTTACGCTATACTCAGAAAACGTCGAGTAGATGTATAGAACATTCAAACAAAGAGATATAAGGTCTCTGTTATGACTGTCACAGGTCGTGAATTACAACAGTGTGTTTCTCCCAAAGAAAGCCTTTGGCTGACCACTCCACCCCTAACAACTACATGATAACCAATCAGGACACGTGTACTCAGCAGTGGCGTTCTCGACCACGCCTCTTACTAAAGAAGGAAACAAACAGTGAGACTGAAGATAGGACAGGGAGACAGGGTTCATGCGAAGAAATCCTCGTTGCCCCGGACCGAGAGAACGAGGAGAGGAGAATCCCTATTTAAGCAAAATTCGTCATCGTATTTGACATCCAAATTCCAGCTTCTCTCGATAAAGTTGAAATTTACGGGTGAGTTAACATGTAGTATGTGTTTTTCTGCCTCGCGATGAAATGGATTACTTGTTTTTGTCTGTGATAATTTACATTGACGTGTGGAAGAGGAGAATCGAGACAGATTAATTCAGTTAACGTTAGCTTCCTGTAGCCGACAGATAATGTAATCCAGAAGCGACGCTTACCCACTAGGTCATGTCTGCAAAGAAAACGTATTCTTTAGCTGTAAATAACGTTATAATGTTTTCTTGCCAATCGTTCCGTGACTAACGTTACCTCGATAATATTAATAGCTCGCGACCTTTTGTTGAGTGCAGCATCTGGCTAACGCTAGCCAAGTCATCAGGCGGACGGGTGGGTCCTGGTAAACAAAGTCTCTCAAGTTGTCACCACCTCTAGAAAGATCACAAGCCCACGAACGTGACCAGGCACGGGAAGCGCAGAGCTAAGCACGGAACGTACCCGAGCGGTCGCGTGCAACTTGGATTGCGGTGAAAGTCAAATCTGCTATTGTTAAAACACTCGGCAATGTACAGTGCCTCCTATTATGTAACGTTAGGTTAACCCAAGCTACGTATTTTAAATCAGCCATCGCCTCCAACAATCTGTATTTTAGATAACCAACGATTTTAAATAAGTCCCAATCAAAATGAGGACAAATAATAATGTCCATAAATCAAATAATCTACCATAACAGACTGAAACAGTGGTGACTGAAATGTTCTTAATATGAAATGATACTGTAGCTGTAACGTTAACATTGCAGAGGTTCGCTGCAGCAAGAAGCTAGCTAACGTTAACCATTTAATCTTTGGTGAGATAATCGCATGGCTTGTTGCTATATAGGAAACATGGGTAACTGATATGTATTGTTATACCATGTGTAAGCGAGTTAGCATCCCCAACGACCTAATAACTAACAATTCTGTAACCTAAGCATAGCTAACGTTAGTTAGCTTTCTTGGCAGATGGATGGAAAACACCTAAAAACTAGCATGGCTTGGATAGGTAATTCATTATTCGCTGCTGCCAACATGACTAGCAGCTTGCGAGGACCTCCAGCCATTAATCACGAGAACAAAAATCTGTTGTCTGTTTTGTCAACACAACGGTGAGCCATTCCCATTAAGTACATACTACCGTGGAAGTACCACAGTTTGTAGTTGAACATACAGACTTGGTGGTCGCATTTGAGGTAAATAGGTTGCAGAGATCATATTGTTTCACCCCTATCACCTTTCCACACCGTCTAGGTTTCCAAATAGGCTACCGTTGTTGACTGAGCTTTTGTTTTCCAGATCGACCTCTTTGCCTCAGTGATGGCTCAAGAGACGAATCAGAGTCCCGTGCCTATACTGTGTACCACCGGCTGTGGTTTCTACGGTAACCCAAGGACCAATGGCATGTGCTCGGTTTGTTACAAAGAGCACCTAACGCGGCAGCAAAGCAGTGACCGCATGAGCCCTATGAGTCCCCTTGGTAAGTACCTCACTGGCTACAGCAAACGTCATTACAGTCATGTAGGCAATGCCTGTCTGTTTAGCCAAAGCCATGCCAGCTGTATTAATTTGGCTTGACAAAATCAGAAATTGTTTGGCCCTAAAAAGACCTCTTTTTCAGTATATCTCTTTTGTAGAATGAATTGGTTTCTGCATAGAAAATCCTGATAGGTTTATATCTGTGATTAAATCAGGTCGTTACTTGGGTCGTTACCAGGTCTCAATGACGGTGTGAACTAACGTGTGTGTGTCTGTGTGTGTGTGAGAGAGAGAGTGAGAGACTGTCCGACTGGCAGAGATAGAAAAAGAATGAGAGATGGGGGCAGGGACCCCTTTATTTTCCATCTAAACTAATGGTAGGTCTACTGTGTTGATGAGGAAATCTGGCTCAGTCTCTTTGCTTCGTCTCAGGTGCTGCTGGAAGCCCGGCATCAGAAGCCATCCAGCGACTAGAAGCCAGTTTAAGCAAAGCTGAGCCTCCAGCTGTGCCCAGCGCAGACACTACCAGAGAGTAAGAGCACCCCCACCCAGCCTTTGTGCATGAAATGGTTGAACTAACTGTGTGAAATGTAGCTGCATCTACAATAACCTATCATTGTGATCTGATTTGATTGAGTTTGATCATTTAAGGTTTTCAGAGATGATGGAACAGGGCATCAGAATTGGCCCTCTGTTCTAATGTGGAGTCCTGCTGTGCCTGAACTAGTTCTCACTCTCTTTCTCTCTTTCTCCCTCCCTCCTGTCTTTCTCTTTCCATCTCCGTCTCCATCTCTGTGTCCTGCTCTGCCCTATTTCGGTCTGTGTAGAGCCGTCCCAGCATCCTCTTTGCCTGTGACACAGCAGATGACTGAAATGAGCATCTCTAGAGATGAGAAGGTCACCACCCCAAAGTCAGAAATTGCAGAGCCAGGTACTTTGAGCTTTTCTTTTGTCACACATACACACAACACACCATACATTCAGTACATTCATACAGCTTAGGATTTGACATTAGCAAGGAACTACACACAGCTAGACTAGACAGCTTTCTATGTATTAACGACTATTGAGGAATAAAGATAATGCATAGTTTTACCATGGATTTTACTCTGTATCCAGGCATGTTTGTAAATAACGATACAAATATTGACCAACACCCTGAGAAATACATAAGCACAGAATAATGTACTTAATACAACCTTTGTCCTGTCTGGACCTATGAAAGGGATGTATTGTTGTGCTGTACATTGCATCCACATGTTCTGTTCAAAGAACGGAGCTAATCTACCAGTTCTAGTCAATGGCAGGTAGGCCTTATCATCTGTTTTCAAAAGCCTCCCAAACACACCGTTGCCATTTGCATGTGACCTAGTTGAGGGTGTGAAGTGAAATAATCACTGTGACCAGCCAGCCACCAGGAACTACAGTTCTTAAAGGAGAACTACTGTGTTAATCAATCAATAGCCTTGTTGTTAGAGGTCACTGAGTGTTGTTGGTTGTACGAGAAAATTTGATACAACATAGACCGAAAAGTGAACCGACAGCTAACACTAACTGAATGTGGCCCAGAAACTCACTTTCAGTTTCATACCTATGCCCCGATCAGTTAATGTTAGCTGCCAGTTTGCTATTTGGTCTATGTTGTATCTTTCTTTTTTGTTCTTTTTCTTACAGACAGCAGGAACTCGGTGAACACAAACAACAGGGCTAAGGATTGTATAACGCAGTATTTCTTCTTTGAGTGTACACTATGTGTGTATTAAAACATATTTTTATATTCATATCTGACAAGGACAAGATTGTACCCTGTACTTGTAGGCCAAAGGCTCGTGAGGTTTGTTGTTATTTTGTTTACTCTCTCTGCCCTGTCTGCCTCTGTGTGTGTGTGTGTGTGTGTGTGTGTATGTATGTGTGTTTGTATCAGGCCCACAGACAGTTAGATTAAGCTTCTCTAAAATAGGCCGGATTTAAATCACATCAAGGTGCGCGTCGTCAGTGTGGTCTGGGCCAGAGTGGCTCAGCTGTAGACTAGTGCACTGTTAAATCTCCACCACTGAAAGACAGTCCAGTGAGCCTAGAATCCTCCAGCGGCCATGGATCATCTTTCAAAGCAGTGTTCTCTGCTCTGGCTTCTCACTCCCTGTAGCACAACACATGCTCCCCCCACCACACACACACACACACACACACACACACACATGCATCACAGAGACAAGAGCTAGAGAGTGTATTTCATTTGCTTAGTCGGTGTGACAGATCATTTTTTTCTCTCTTTAACAAATGCAAATGTCCCTCCCCCTCTTTTCCCCCCTTGTCCACAGTTGTTACTCAGCCGAGCTCCTCCTCCAGCCTTGTCCTTGCCCAGGCTTGTGACGAGCCCAAGACCCCCGAGCTGCCCAAGCCCAAGAAAAACAGATGCTTCATGTGTCGCAAACGTGTTGGTCTGACAGGTGAGCTTTTTGGGAAATTAGTTTTGTTGTCATTCTTGCTCCTTTTGAGGTACTGTTTTGTTTTTTATCCTGTCTTTCTCTGTTCACATACCCCATGCTTTTTTTTGTTTTTGCTCTGCTCATCTAAGGTTTTGACTGCCGGTGTGGGAACCTGTTTTGCGGGCTCCATCGATACTCTGACATTCACAACTGCACATATGACTACAAGGCAGAGGCTGCTGCCAAGATACGTAAGGAGAATCCCGTAGTTGTGGCAGACAAGATCCAGAGAATATAAGCTCTCCCCCACCTGGGAGAATGTTGGGAACTTTGATCTGAACACTGAGCGCTGGAGTGGCTAATGGACAATTGTTTTTTGTTTTTGTTTATTATGTGAGTGAAAGAATCTTTTTGTTTGTTATGAGAGAATGGTGCACATGCTGCGATTGTTTTTTCTTTGGAATGTGTGTGTGTGTGTGGGGGGGGCATTTTCCTTTTTTTGGGGATTTGTTTCATTCTCCCCTCTCTTTGTGTGTTTGAATAGGTTGTCGTGTTTTTTTTTTGGGGGGGGTGTTCTTCCTTTTAAACCATAGTCATTATTTCCTTACGTGTTGCATCGTTTGGCCAGGACACTTTTCAAGGAAGATGGAACAGTGTTGCCCCTCCATGTTGAGTCCCATCTCAATTGACAGGTGGAAGGAGTCAGAGCATGCAGTGTGCCAAAAATGCAGACGTTTACTGGGAAGCCATTTGGACTGGGATACCATGAGACGGTCTAGCCCCAGGACCTCCCTTCCTCTGATCCTCTGTTATTTTAGCCTGAGTGCGCCAGGGCAGTGTACTCTGTGCAGTTTCCATACGTTGCTTAGATGAGTGTCATTTGACGATGAGAACCTGTGAGAGGCCACCCTTTAACGTCAAGTGAGTGAGTGGGCGAGGTGTTAAAATGCCTAAATGTGAACCTGTTTTCTCTCTCCTCCTGGAGAACGCATCTCTCTCTCTCTCTTCCCCTTTTAGGCAGGTCGACGGACAAAAAGCTCTCGTGTCTGCCAGTTAAGTGCTTAGTGGCGCCTGTCCATATTTAATCAAGCTATCGCCGGTTGGCTTTCCTGAAGAGCCCACGTCTCAGCCTACGTCTGCCTTGGAGACTGAGTTGAGCTTGGGGTAAAAACAGTGATTGAAACTGTTCCCTAAAGGGCCTTGCTATTGAGTTGAGGAACATGCTTACAGGAAAAATGCAAAATTTTCTGTGAATATGCTGATCTAGGACCCATCATATTTTAAAGATCCTTGAAATGATCCTTTAAATTTTAGATGTTCTTTTGAAGGCCAGGAATGTGTGAAGAAGTGAGGGTCTTTCACAATAATCGTGAGTAAATGTATTTGTCATAGATTTTTTTTCCTTTGAGTGTGAGTATTACACATATTTTGAATATGTGAGCAGGTACGGTATGTAATCCAATGGTGTGCGTATGAGTGTTTGTTTTTATAAAGCTCTTCTCCATATCTTTACTAAAGCTGAATTAGCCTGGAGTAAGCTTGCAATTTTGGTTTGTTTGTTTGTGTGTTCACTAAGAAACACAATAGAAGAAAGTCTGTCGCTACAGTAGTTCCTCCACAATGGACGTTTGGGCTATTTCTTGGTCGCGCTGTGTCCCATCATCCTGTCGCCATACCTCTGGTAGTTTTGTGTGCGACACCACAATCTTGGTTTTCTTTTCCTCTGTTAGAGCTGGCTTAAAAAGAAATGTATGTATCCGTTTTTTTTTTTGTTTTACTTTCACCTGTTAGGTATATGCAAATTTGTACAAAGAAGAAAAAAGTACCCAACTTATGTTCATATTTATGTAATACATATAATCATGTTATCTGGCATTAGGGCAAAAATAGTATCCTGTAAATAAACTGATGTACAGAGATGTGATAGAGTCTGATCTGGTGGTGTTATTGGACTCTGGCATAGTGAAGTGCTGTTATGACGAAATATGTGTGTGGGTAGTACATGGTTTAGTGTCAAACTTGAGTTAATTAAAAGAGAAATCCAATGTGATTCTATCATAGTTCTGTTGTCAAAGGTCACAGAGTGCTGTCTGTAGGGAAAAGAGCAAGAACATTTGATACAATATAGAACAGATAGCAAACCATCAACAAACATTGACTGAATGAGGAAAATTGAACTGAAAGTGAGTTTCCAGGTCTGTTTGTCAAATTGTATCATTTTTGTTTCCTCTGGACACACACGCACTTGGTGACCCCGGGTAACAGGGCTATTGATTGATTCACACCAACTTTCTCCTTTAACTCTGAGTATGTGGCTAATCTAATAATAGAACCCAAAAGCTTTCAGGAAATTTACCACTTACTCAAAGGTAACTTGCACCTAGGTTTGTCACTAAACAACGCACTTCACGTACCCTCCTCTCTGATGTGTGTCCTGAGTGACTCTTAGCAAAGGGTGCTGCCAACCCACCTGTCATTCGCATCAGGATGTGTGTGTGTGTGACAAAGTATGTTGCTGTGGCAGCTGCTCTTGACGTCACTAGCCGCGACCCTTGAAATGGATTAACAGGGGTGCGAACCGTCCCTCACCACCACCCATCCCACACCACTACCCCCCAGCCTAACACAGACACACACACCTCCCATAATGTGGGTGTATGTGAGAAGGGGACAACGTGACGCTGACCTGGGAACAGCTGTAGAGGTGTCTGCGTCGGCCGGCCCCAGAGGAGTGAGGACAGGTGCTACCTCCTTCTCCTCCACTGCTGCTGTCACTGCAGTCAGACTGAGAGCGACCCTTCTACTCCCCTCCCCCACCACCACCACCACCACCACACACACAGCTGCCACCGTTGTGCCCTTGAGCAAGGCCCTTAACCCTAAGTTGCTCTAGGGGAGACTGGCCCTGAACAATTGATAGTTGACAAGTTGTAAGTCGCTTTGGATAAAAGCGTCTGCTAAATGCATAAATATAAATATATATCTAAATATACACACACACACACTACCTCCTCTTGGCCAGCACACTCATGCAGACAGCCTCTGAGGAGCAGTGGAGATACGGCTGCTACCACCACTGCTGTTGCCATTCCTCCCCCGGCCACGCTGGCCAGCCGTCTGCTGTGAGCTCCTTAGTGCCTGTCTGTGTCTGGGCTCGATGGTCCGCAATGTGCCTCTAACAGTCCCTCTCACTGTCTCTCTGTCTCTCTCTCTCTCTCTCTCTCTCTCTGTTGAGTGCTTCGAGGCAGGGGGTTGGGAGGATAGAGTGTTGGTGCATGTGCTTGTGTGTGTTGGAGGGGGAGCTAACGGCAGGCTTCGTCCATGACATCACAATGACAGCCTCTGACAGATGTGGGAAGATGAATGGGCCTCAGTCTGCTCAGGGACAGAGAGAGAGCGAGGGAGGGAGGGAGGGAAAAGGAGGGGGGTCATGACGGGACAGTGGGAGGTAAGGTCAGGGAAAAGCCAGATGCAGTTATCACATGATTGCGAATGGCCAGAGAGATTGGCCGACAGCAGGTCTGTTAAGTGGTTCTTTTTGCCTTGACCCCAGACTCTGGGATGAATTATGGGGAAGTGGGAGCAATACTGTAATTTGACAAAATGTAGGGACAGAAAGTGGAAAGGCCAGATGACTGTGAGACACATAAGTAGTTGAAAAGAGCGAAGCCCAACCTCCACAGGTTAATTTGAAGTTTAAAAACACCTCATGTGGTTTGGTTTAAAAGAAATGGCTGTTGGTGTAGGGGTTCATGCATGGCATTCATTTTGAAATTGTTAGTGTATTCATTAGTATTTGTGTAGAATGTGATGGGTAGCAATCACTTTAGTTGATAGGCTGTGTACATTCATTTTTAAGGCAGGAGCTTGAGCTTGCATTGGTGAGGGTGGGGTGGGTGAGGTGAGGTGGCTCCCAGATAGAGCTTGTTGTCTGGAAGAATAGAGAGAGGTGGTTTGGGTTAATGGTAGACAAAGGAGTTTTGACCCTGGAAGGTTCGAGGGTGGATGACGTGTTTTTGGTGCCTGCTTGAACTGCATCACACACGCACACATACACTTCCATGTGAATTACTCATCCTGCACTCTCACGTTTTACAGTGGTGAGAACAAACAACACACTCCCATGTCTTACCGGTTACACTCAGAGCACACACACACACACACGTACACTTACTCACTCCTTTTCCAGGATTCTCCATCACACACACACACTCACTCACTCACTCCACTTTGCTGTGCTGTGCTCCAGGAGTGGCAGTTGTATTCCTGAAACAACACTAAGCTATAGCTTTCACACTAGATGTATTTAAAGGTCTGGTGTCACACTAAGAGAAGAGACGGAGGAGCAAGTCTCTGTTAGGCGATATCTCAGGCTAGCTCAGGTATTCAAGGTAAGGAGAAGGAAGAGGGGGAGGAAGTCTCTATGGTCAGATGATGAACTGCGAGGTATTTGAGGTGAGGGTGAAAGGGTGACGCCAGTTGGTGGCAGTGTACACAGTGAAGGCCATTGAGCTCTCCAGATTAAATGAGGACAGGATTACAAGAGATTTGGCCAGTTCATTGAGTAGTCGACACAAGCAGAGAGAGAGAGAGCTGTCTGCTCTTTGTGTTACCAGGGATTAAAGAGTCTCCCGCCCCCCTCCACTGTACCATTCATCTGTTTTAACACAGCCTATTTTGAGAAACAGACATTTCTTTTACTTCCAGATGCCTCAAGTTTGATATTTTTGTTTTTCTTGGAGGATCATCTCAGTATTTTAACAATCCCCTGTGTAAGTGTATGAAGGTGTCAATATTATGGGAATGCTGATGTGAAGTCTAGTCAAGGACCCTCCAGCCAGACTAATCTTGCTTGGTCTGAGTCAGCACTTCAGTGACTTGAATGTGCGAGAAAGAAAAAAAAAACCTACCACACACACACACACCAACATACACACGCAAGAGGGGAGGGGCTGGGAGGAAAGAGGCAGAAAGAGGGAGAAAGGTCCTTGTGACATCACTGTCTGCTACACGAGGGCCCCGCCTGGTTCTCACACTGTCTCCGCCCCTTTTCCCGCCCACTCACATGGTCCCAACTCATGCCCTGTTCTGTGGTGTCTCATTCTTTAGTCCCTTCTCTCTCTCTAACTCCTCAGTGTACCCCTCCCTTCGCTATCTAGTTGTTGCACCCTCCTCTGCTTATTTTGACACTTTGTCTCTTCCTCACTGAAATTATGAGTACAGGCATTTTGCAATATGGTATGTGTGAGAGGCGTGAGCAGTTCCTTGACAGATGGTGAAGTGACATGTTTGTGTAGGATGTTGTCTATTCAGTGACACCTACGACACCTCTTGAACAACCTCACAAGAATGTAAAGCAGAATGATGAAATCTGTAGCTAAAGACAGCAAGACTCCCCCTCCCCCCTCACCTCCCTCCTCAGCTGCATTTGGTTGTGTATCTATAGGCCTTCATAAATATTTCTGAATAATTTGCTAGTGGAATGGGATGCTTTTTGTAAATGGAGAGGAGAAGAGGAGAGGGAGAGAGAGAGAGAGAGGAGTGGTTGAGTTTATGTGGTTTAACGTGAGTTGCTAATTTTCTCCTGGTAATTGCAACAGTTCATGCTTGGATGAAGTGAATTGTTTGTTTCTTCCCCGTAGCGACTCAGCAGGCCAGCTTGGCCATGAACACATTCTCTGATTATTCAGACCAAACAAGGGTGAGGGTGACAAATCGGCACAAACAACAGCTCTCAGAACTTAGAGCTTTCACAAATGTCACACGATGCCACAACAAAAAACGGAAAAATATAACAAACTACTTTGAAACAAAGTTAGTTGCTTCAAATGGATAGAATTGTTTTCAAGGACGGACGTCTGGCTTGCCATACTGGCGTCATTTGAGTTACTATTTTTGTTTTATTCTTCCCATTTGTTTATTTGAAGGGTCACCAATGAAGTTATAGTAGTTAAAATGTGTAGTTAAAAATTATATCATATATATATAATTTACTAAAATACTGTATGTCAGTTAATAATACTACTACTGCAAACCCATCTACTGTTTACATGACGAATACATACCATCAATTGCCAAATGACTGTATGAAACAACAGTGAAGCACAGTTGGACCAGAGATGTCTGAGTTTGAGAATGCACTACCTCCCCCTTGTGGTTTTTGTAGATTATTACACTTTATGAAGTCACACTCAGTTTTCAATTCAGTTATTTATACAGCGCCTTTTACAATAGTATTGTCTTGTGGCGCTTCACAGAAGGAGCACCCAAGAGCAACAGGGGCAAGGAAAAACTCCCTTATGTTCAGTTAATCTAGGAAGAAACCTTGGGCAGATCCACGACTCAAGAGGCTAACCCAACTGCCAGGGGTCATGGAGAAAAATTACAATCAGTAGTAACCATGACAGACTATAAGTTGCCTATGGTTTTAGCTAAGGTTCATAATAGTTCATAATAGAGTATTATCCCACTTTTACATTACATGGTAGTCAGTCTATAGGTGGTTATCAGGAATTATGGATGGACAATGTAGCAGCGGCCAGGCATAGTGACGAACTCTAAGGAGTGAGATGGGTCATAGGGGTAACAGTAAGGGTCCATTTGACAGCGCCATTGTGAGGGGAGGTCAATCACAAAGCCTCAGGAAGGGGAGTCAGGCCCAGCATCGGAGTCCAGGAAGGTCCTCTGTGATGGGGAGTCGGTCATGACATGGGCCTCCCGTAGTGTTGGTTGTAGTCCACTCAGGAGGGGAGGGTGAGAGGAGTCCGCCGGAATGAGGCAGGGATGACACTCATTGACACTCATGGCACTAGGCTATAGCAGCATAACTAAGGTATGATGCATGGTAACCCAGCACCACTGCAGGGATGGTCAGTGGCTGCCATGCCTCGCAACTGGGGGCAACAGCAGAGGCAGTCCCTTCCAAAAGACCCATGAGAAGTGATGATTTGCCATGCACCATCCCTAACTATGGGAAACAGTAAAGAGGAAGGATTTAAGTCTAGACTTAAAGGTATTGAGAGTGTCCGCTTGTCGAATGTGGGGGGGGAGACTATTCCACAGGAGGGGTGCACGGTAACAGAAGGCTCTTCCTCCTATCGAGATTTTGATATTCTTGGGATTACAAGGAGACCAGCATTTTAGGATTTTAGGGTTCTAGGAGGGTGGTAAGGGACAAGTAAGTCTTTAATATATGTTGGTGCATCGCCCTTGAGGGCTTTGTAGGTTAGGAGAAATATTTTAAAATCAATTTGACTTTTAATAGGGAGCCAATGTAGGGAAGCAAGGATAGGAGAGATATGTTCATATTTTTTTGTCCTGGTGAGTGTTTGGGCCGCAGCATTTTGTATTAGTTGTAGGTTTTTGTTTGGGTGTATTGCTACACCCAGAGAACAGAGCATTGCAATAATCGAGCCTGGAAGTAATACATGCGTGTATTAATTTTTCAGCATCCTCAAAGGATAGGAACTTTCTAACCTTAGAAATATTTCGTAGGTGGAAAAAATATGTTTTTGAAATGTGTTTTACATAACTTTTGCATTACATGACAGTGACAGGCCACTGAGTAAGTTTTGGTGATGGGGTAGAGTGTTGGTCAGCTGTTTAGGGCCAATCATCATAACTTCATAACTAACTTTTATCAGAATTTAAACAAAGGAAATTATTAGTCATCCAGGTTTTGAAGTCTAGGAGACATCAAGTTTAGTCATTGGCATATAGTCATTAGGCTTCATAGAAAGGTAAAGCTGGGTATCATCAGCATAGGAGTGGAAAGTAATACCATGTTTCCTTATAACAGATCCTAAAGGTAACATGTACAGGGAGAACAGCAGGGGACCTAGCACTGAGCCTTGGGTTACACCAAACTTTACTTTGGTATGGGTTGATGACTCATTATGAGCGTGTACAAACTGGTAGCGACCAGAGAGGTATGATTTGAACTAGGCTAATGCAGTGTCTTTGATGCCTATCATGTGTTCCAAGTCTGTGTAGTAGGATACCATGGTCAATAGTGTCAAAGGCAGCACTAAGATCCTGGTTGGTAACACTTTCTATGAACCCAATATAAACATAGCATCATATACACACTCATAAAAGGTTATAATTGTAAAGTTCAGTGAAATTCAGACAGAGACCCAAATGCAGATCGGTGCGAATTTATTTACAGTGGGCAAAATTATACAAAAAAGGGCAAAAGCTCAGAAGATCAAATCCAACAAAAGACGTAACTAATTCCAACAAAAGGTTTCCAAAAAACTGATCAAAAAAGTACAAAGTCAATCAGGTATCCGAAAACGGGCAGAAGAGAATCAAAAAAGAAATCAAATATCCAATTTGCTAATAGGCAGTCCAAACTCAAGAATATCCATCAGGCTCAAAAAGGCAAAAACTCAAAAGGGCTCAGATAAGGCAAAAAACACGGAACAGGGACCAGGGTAGCACAGGGAAAAAACAGAGATCAACGGCAGGTAACAGCTCAGGAAACAGACTTACACTCACGATACGCGGTCAGACAATCAGACAAGGAACATGGAACAAACAAGGGTTTATATAGGGAGCAGAGACACTGGGACAAAGAGGAAGTCAGGAAGTAGCTGACACTCATTACGGGAAAACAGGATTACGAGGAGAAAGGGGCAGGGCAGGTGAACAAAACAGAAGCACATGGAAGACAAAAACAAACACAAGGGCTGCAGTGCAGTGGTAGTCCAGTGGGGGGCCAGGGTCTCAGGAAGCAGGATCATGACAATAATGCATTCATAAAGCCTTACAAATAATGTAATTAATGTTCATAACTGTTTATACATTACCATGACTGTGTTTATAAAGTATAGTATCTTCTATAAATATATCTCAGTATATCTTACAAGCCTTTACAGCATAAGTGCAACAAATGTCACAAAGCATTATAAAGCTTCAATTTGTTAATTGTTCTTTTATGTGTTTTTGTGTGTAGAATGCTTTATGAATACTGGGTGGTGAATACTGAAAGTGTTACCATAAGGTTTCTCTCTGAGTTTTCAGTCTTTGTTGGTCATGCCACCTCTTTGGTGTAATGTGTGTTGATTACAGTGCAGGGATGGTTCCCAGATGGCTGAGGCAGGGTTAAGGGGTCTTTCAGGGGGCACATATGAAGCATGTCACACCCAGATGGGACAGGTGAGATAGACAGCAGCACTCAATAACAACACAGGCTAGGGGAGAGAAAGAAAACACTACACTGGTACTGTGGTAGATTGGTATACTGACTTTGTGCAGTCCAATTAATTTTCATGACTGTTGGAAATAAATAAGAGTTATCAATAAGAGTTATCATGTACAACCATATAACCAATGTATGTTATCAAATGCGATGTTGTTTTGGGTGAAAGGATACTCAAGAAGAACTGAATGTGTAATGAGGAATTGTCACCTAGACTGATGAGGAACTGTCACCCAGAGAGTTCCTATATAACTGTGCAACTGTATCATCCTGTCGCCAATAAAAGTGTGGTCCGAGGCTCTGAAGTTAGGAAACTGTGGGAAGGGACTGCCCTGACCACACTCTCCCCTTTGGCAGCCAAAGTACCGTGGAAAGGGAAGCTTGACTGTCGTGTGGTCCTTGTAGTAGTATTAAGGGATTCTTCCCTGACAATGACAATGCCCATATACAGGTGTTTCACATTCTGGTTTATTATATAAGCTTTATTACACTGACTACTTTTTTGGTGAAAACTATTTTGTATCTTAATTATAAAATTAATATGAAAGCAATAACAAACAATGCTTTGGTGTCAGGTTACTTACAGGAAGTGGGATATGTGGAGAGCTCTTGAATCACTCTGAAGGGGCTTATTCCATGAAAATGACTGCTCGCAGAATGACGGCTCGCAGAATGTTATCCCTTAAATATTATTTAGATTTACCCCCTTTTTAAAATTCTTTTCAGGGCCAGAGAGTTGTCATTGCTATTGTCCTTTCATTATGTGGAATTCTTTCTTCACTTGTGACCAACACTATACAGTTTTTTGGTGTTACTGGTTTTTACCATAATAAAAACATCTTAAAAACTTAGCTTACAATTTGGTTTATTTAAAAGGCACTGGTGCTTTGTCCCAACAGCAAAAACAATTGAAAGGTAACAGAAGTAGGCTGTTTGGTTTTCAATTTCAGTCATATCAAAATATTAGTTTTAAAGCAATTTATAGAGATTTTAGTTACTTAAACATTTAACATTTAACATATAACATTCACACGTAAGCAAACAAAACAAATACATTACAAAATAAAAGTTCCACACAGAGCAAGGTTACATTAAACAGTACATTAAGACAATGTGCAAGTACCATGTTATTTAAAATGTGCGTCGTATCTAGATTATTTATGATCAATTTTTAATCAACCTGAGTGCAAAAAAGTAAAGAGTGGCTATCACCCTCTTTACTGGGGAATGGGGAAGTTCATCCTTCATGTTCATCCCTCAGTCATGTCTGACTGTTTACATTTTGCATAATGCTTCCCTTGACTAGCAATCATTAGGTAATGTTAACTGTAAGCTGTACTTCATGTGCTTTTCATGCTGTAAAGCTAACGGACCCTCCATCTTTTACCACTCAAGAGTTTCACAAGAGTTTTACTGTTAGGCCTACCCATCCGTCACTTACAGAACATTACAAAATCTTTACTGTCGTCACTCAGAACATTGCAAAACATTTACTGCCACTTCTGATAAAAAAGAATTTTTAAGCAAGCGTTACAAAAACAGACTGACAGACAAGCTCCCCTTTAAGGCTACTGCAGAGGACAGGGAAGTGTAGCTCCACTGGCATTATGCCTTGTTTGCAAATGGAACAACCCTCTTGCCAGCCACATACACTTCACTGATGTTGCGATCGTCACCTGTGGGTGTTAAACACCATTAGTTCATTTGACAGGTCAAACAGAAGGACTGAGGGGCAAAAGGGTAAAAGCCTGGTAAGTAGACAAAATGAGTCTGCACTGCTTAAGTGGGAACAGGCCGATTCAGGTTGAATGACAAAACACTCACCTAAATTCAGAAACTTCTCCAGAAGGACCTGTTGAAATCACATAGATAGCAAACATTAAACACTGAACACTTATTTCATGCTATTTCATGCTAGTTGAAATAGATAATTTAACTTCATATTTCATTCATTAATTCTATTAATAGCACCAAGCACCAATATAACACAGTCACAATTCTTAGCAAGAAACTGGAAGTGGTTCTTCCTTTTCAAAACTGGTGACTCCATAATATGAACACTAAATGCTCAGTTACCTTCCTATTTCTAAGAAGGTGAAATTTAGATTTTGCGAGATTTGGGTGATTTAAGACTGTTAAAATAGGCACATGCTATTTCCACTTTGAAAACTAGAGGCAAGGCAAGTTTATTTATATAGCTTATTTCATACACAGAAGCAGTTCAATGTGCTTTACAAAGGCAAAGAATAGTATATGAGATGTAAATATGATCGAGAAAAAAGAAAAACAAGAGAGTAGGGGAGAGTGGGAACAGTTGTAAGTTGTCTTTTACAATGTGCTGGAACAGACAGTACTTGGGTCTGAGTTTTGATCCAAAGGGTCAAACTGGAATTGGGGTGAAAAATAGCATCTATGTTTGTAAACATCACTTAAGGAATTATCCTGCACTTACCTTAGTGGGCTCTGGAAGAAAGATATCTATGGGCCCATCAGGTACACACACATTTACCAGCAGGGCATCAAAGTCCTTTCCCACCTCAAAGTTCCCTGTCTCAGCCTCCAGTGACAGAGCTAGACACAAAGAAGATAAGGGATCAGACTGTGAGATCGGTACAAACAGAATGTAGAAAGGCAGCAACACCTAACAATCTCTGTGCTTGACCTAAGGACACAGGTATGAAAAATACTAATGGCACAAACTGTCTAATGGCACTAATGGGTTAAAGGAGAAATCCAGTGTGTTGTTTGAGGTCATTGAGTGCTGTTGGTTGAAAATTTGATACAACATCAAACCAAATAGTGAGCCGGCAGCTAACACTAGCTGAATGGGGCAAAGAAACTCACTTTCAGTGTCATTTTCCTATGCCCCATTTGGTTAACATTAACTGCCGGGTTGCTATTCAGCACTAGATGACCAAAAACAACAGGCCTGTGGATTCAACCACACCGGATTTCTCCTTTAACTCATTCAATGACTTAGTGATCGCTCAAATGCCTTTCTTGGCTGCCTCACCTTGGCTTCCTCCTAGTGTGGCCAACCTGAAGACCTCCTCAAAGGTCAAAGTCTGGTAGTTGGGATTTTGGATGGCAAGAGTTTTTGATGTGTCCAGTGCTCGCCGTATGGCATCAAGGATAGAGGGTGAGTAGCCGCCAGCTACATCTGTAGAGATCATATGTACTGTACATCATCAAACATCACACACATTTATGTATTTAGCAGACACCTTTAGCCAAAGTGACTTTAGAGCACCTTAACAGGGCAACAGTGGGAGCTGTGATTTGAACCCACAATTTCCAGGCTACTAGCATGCTGGCCAGGTTCCTTAACCGCCCTGCTCATACATGCATGCCTACACATAAACTCCAACATCGGGAACACTGTTGGTGTACATAGCTTATCAAAAACCAAGGTAAAGTGCTCTGTTCACTAACATTTAAATGCACCAACATGTACACCAATAATATTCTCAATGCTTGAGTGCATGTGGTGGGACTCTGACAATGCTATTGCCAAAGTGTCTTTCTTAGTTTAGCATTTTTATTATTTTAAAAATAGTGATTTTGATGGCCAAGTGGCACTGGTAATCTCACTGAAAGCCATTTGAATTGTCAGTCAAACTGGAATGTACTTTTGCATCTAAAAAACTAATTTGACTTGACTTGAAAAAGACCCTTCATAGCTTTAGCGCCTGTGTTCTGCTTAAAGCTAAACTTTCATTATAGATGTAGTCAGTTTTACATGGACCCAGAGAAGGTTGGGGTGAAGTAATTTAAGGAGCTTCGACTCTACCTGTGCCCAGTCCAATTTTCACTTTATGGTTTAGAACATTGCGAACATCCAGGATACCACTGCAGATTCTATCAGGCAGAAAGACAATGAATGAAAATGAAAGCATAACGACAGATTCAATATTCAGTGATGCTTATAGACAAAGTAATGGACATGCCATGGCAACATATGTTTACAAAAAAAAATTACATTGTTAATAAGCCAAGTATGTTTGTTTTTAATATAGTATTTTTGTATTGCATATCATTTGGATAAAAGCATCTGCCAAGTATAAAAAAAAACATCAGGGCAATTCCACTGAAATCTGACTTTTTGTTACATCAATAACGGCAATTAAATGCCTTGGTATTTGTATGATGTGAATGATTATGTGAAAAGATTCACACAATTTTTCAGTGCAAGTTCTACAGCCAAAATAGTGAGAGCTCAAATTTCACGTAACCACTCACTCATATTGTACCATAGCATTTTACTGGACATGACAAAAAAGTAAAATTTTGTGGAATTGCCTATAAACATATTGCATATATAAACATAAACACATAAACACGAACAAGTGAGAAAGATGAGACTCACGAGATGTTGCTGTTGGGACAGTGGGAGATAGAGGCTCCAGTATCACGGAACACCTGTAGCTCTGCGTCAGACAGGTGGCAGCCATGAGCCATCACAGTCTTAAAAACAAATAAATATCACTGGTGACCACAGACAGCCACAGCGCTCAGTAAAGCATTTGCAAGGAGCTTAAAGGGCTCAGGCATCAGCAATGATGTGCCAGTCATTTTACGGGTGACCTGAACTCGCCCAGTGGTTGAGTTCAGTTGGACCCGACTCAAATGGCTGGAACTGAAGAAAAAAAGGATGCCCAGACTACAACCTGACCAACTCCCACAGCTTTCACTATCTATGACCAACAGCACAGTGGCGAGGACATGAAAACAAAACATACCCAGTTGGTGCATATCTGCTAGGTTGCATGGCAGCTATAGTCAAGTCAAGTCAAGTCAGGTCAAGTCAAGGAATTCAGAAGACATTTCCTAACACTAAAGAATAAAAGTGCATAGCAGATAAGGACAATTTCCCAACACTAAGTAAGACAAGATCACAAGAGAAAAAGACAAAAATGGTCACACGCGGCAAAAAAATCCTGTGATGTATTATGCAGAAAGATGTGCAAAAATGTAACTGTGCAAAAGGATGTATTGTAATGATTTAAAAAGAAATGCAGCACACAAAAACAGCAGTAATTACAGAGTGTAGACTTTTCAAAAAATATGTGTAAGTAGTAGTAGCAAAAATGTAAATGTGCAATAGATGTGGTGTAGTAGTGTAAAAAAAAAACTGCATACAAAAACAAAAGCAGCAGCAAGAACCCAGAGTTTGGGGGGGGGGGGGCAGAGAGGGGAGAGAGTTCAGCTTGGTGGATAAAGCTGCTTGCTAGTCTTGTGGAGCGGGCCTGGATGCTCCTATATTTCCTCAACGGCGGCAGGAAGCTGAAGAGATTGTGTGTGGGATGGCTGGTGTCGCTCAAAATCATGGTTGCTTTTCGGGTGAGGCAGGTGTTGTATATGTCTAGCAGGGAGGGGAGTGGGGCACCAATGATCTTTCTAGCTGTGTTCACTATGTGCTGCTGGGTTTTCCTTTTGTAGTCAGTACAGCTTCCACCCCACACAGTGATTACAGTTGGGTTGCGTGTATGGAGAGCATTGTAGTTTCAGATTTAGCCTCTTTTGTTATACTCTCTTACTCCTGACTAAGTGCATTTCTTCTAGGTGCTACCAAGGAATAAATGTGTCATTTATGAGCAAATAAGTTATAAAACGTATTTAGAATTCTGTCCTCAGCTTGTCCTACTGTCCTTATGTCTCCACTCATGCAGCCTGAAGGCAAACAGTCATTGTCAGGATATGCATGTACTAAATTTTGTACTTGGCTCAGCAACATCATTTTCCGGAATAACTGATGAAACCATTTCCTCATTTCATTGGATGACATTATTCTGAAAAGTACATTCCACTATTAGTCACTATTGTCTCCTAGTAACAAAACTATGAACACGCACACTATGAACTTGAACACTATGAAGAGTCTTCTTATACTTCTTCTTCTTCATCATCAACAACTACAACAACAATACAACAAATCCTCAATTTTTTCTGTTTGTTTTTCATCTGGACTGAAAATCAGCTGTAATAAATCATTGCTTAAAGTGTTCAAACCTTGGCAATAATTTCACTTCATCAGAAATATGGTCAACGCTGACATTCAAGCTGTATAAATGATCAACCTGCACAATCTGCACTAAAGTAAACACTGCTACATACTAGGATAAAAGTTACACTTATTTTACTGGCTGCAGACTTCAGTTTAAACCTTGGACTGAACTCCAGTTTAACCGCTCTTGTTAAACCAACAGAGACGTAATAGCTAAAATTCAGACCAAGTGCTTTTGATAAGATGCTTTTGATGTTCTCATCAAAAACTGCACATTGAAGGCTGTGCTCTGAGCATGAAAACAACATAAAACTGAACAGTGACAAAGGTCAAGATTGCGCTTTTATTGTGTATGTGTAGGCCATCTAATTGTCTTGTAGCTTAAACGGAACATGATCCACTAAAGGCTTGTTTAAACATATCTGGATATTTTCATAAACAGATATATTTTTTTTATCCCTTTGGGACTTCCGCTTGAGTTTCAGCCACTTCACTTTCACTTCACTTTAAAACACTCTCCAAAGTGGACAATTTTCAAAACACACGATTCTGTGGATAGGTGTAAATTAAAAAAAGAATGGAGAAAAATATCTGTTTATTAAAATATCTAGAAACGTGTAAACAAACCCTAACCTGCTCTGTAACCACTAGGCAAATTACAGAGCAATTAACAACACATAGTAGGTTTCACAGAAACACAGTGACACAGAAAGTCTTATTAAATCTGAGTCGACTTAAATCTGAATAGACTAAGCTGCGTGTCTAGGAAGGGGAGGAAAAATAAATAAAGGTGAGAGTTAAGCATCAGCAACACTCCTGAAGCTTACCTTATCGGTGAGAAGATTGTGCTGTAGGTATACATCAGTGTAAGACTTTAATTCTGGGAATAGCTGCTTGACCACCTTACATTCCTCTCTGTTTTCACTGATGTGGCTCTGTGAACAGCAATCATTTAATCTCATTTCAGAACATGTTCATAAACTTATTTGCATTTTCTATTCGCACTAATGAAAATCTGTCTGAAGAATATGCACATCTGTATGTGTTTCCATCAACTGTGTAATGCAAATTATATTTGCATATTATATTTGCATTATTATTTGCATAACTTAAATGTGCATTAACAAGTTGGACAGTGTTTATAATCCATGTCACAGTTGTACTAATAGCAACAGAAAGTGTACTAGAATTTTGTCACAGTTGTACTAATAGCAACAGAAAGAGTACTAGAATTTTGATTGCGACTAGCTGCTGAATGGGATATGGGTGTGTCTGGGTCTATCCATTCCTCACCTGAATGTGAAGGTTGTTGTTCTTTGCAATGTCCCCCAACTCACGAAGCAGAGCAGAGGTGCATGATGGGACAAAGCGAGGGGTCACAATAGGTTTAACATGGGGATACTGTAGAAAACAACAACAACAATAAAAAAAAAACAATTAAGAATATTATCTGTGCCTAGAAAAATATATATGCAATATCGTGGTATATGCCCCGACAGAGTGATGCAGGAACCCAGTGTGTAGTGAAAGGCTCTTAAGTCACTCTGAAGGAAGCTATTCCATGATAATGACCGCCTTGCAGAATTCTATCCCGTTTATTACACGGCTACCTATTGAAGATATCAATAAGATGACAACAAAGCTTTGTTTATGATTGCTTTCATTGTCATTTTAATGATTAATTAAATAATGATTGCTTCCGCAATAAAAAGTAGTCCGTTAACTTACAGATCAGCTGATCAGTTATAGCAATGTTATGTTTCATTTTCCTTGACAGTGGTCCGTTATCAAGAACCATCAGATCGTAGAATGTTGGGAAGTCCCATTGAAGTGAAAGGAACATTCTACAGCATTATAAAGAGCCATGGACTCCATTTAACATGTATGGCACTGTCCTGTTGACTCTTTAGTGCCTCAGTGCACATCTGTACACAAGATGGATCTGAACCGATGGATCTAACTGTGATTACAATGTTATCAATAAACCTCAAGTGACTATTTCTGTTTATTTCAGTGTAGTTAATGAATTAATCTTGGACTTTACCTTTTTTTTCAGGAGCTCGTGAATGAAACTAAAATGAAAAAAATAAAATACATGATTGATATACAGCATACTGATCCAGGATCTGTTTCCATAGAAACTTTGTTGTGCAAGCAACTTTACCATCACCAATTTATGTTTTCATCCCAGCTGTTTGTTGTTTGTTTTGTTTGGTAACAACATTAAAGGGACAAACTAAAATCAAGACAAAATTTGATGACATTTAAAAAATGCTGGACACTCAAGGGTTAAACCCATCAAATTTGATACTGCAAAGAAACTAACCAAGCAACAAACAGGGTAGGGGTAGTGTTTAACCTGTCCCTCCATGTATTTCAATTAAATTCAATCTGATTCTTTATGACATATTTAACTGCATGTGATAACTGATTGACATGAACTGTAAATTCCACAACCACACATGCCTTTGGATGACATTTTAAAATAAACTTGGGCACTGAATTGGACTCTCAATTAATTACCGTTGTGCCTCCTTGCTGGACTCCTCTGTTTTCTCCTTGTAATGTTCAACCGCATTGTTACAGTCCATACACACCTTGCCAACCAGTGCCCTCTGGCCATGTTTGTCTTAGAACAGACAGACAGAGAGAGATGGAGAGAGAGAGAGAGTTTAAAAGGGTTTTGACAGTCAGTGAAATGCTGTAAGGTTAACCCTGCCAGGATTCAAAAACTGAACTGAACAGTAGTGAAAATTCATTCAAAATGTAGAAAAGAAATCAAATGTAATTACATTAGGTTACATTACTTTGTCAAAGTAATTGAAATAGTTGCACTACTATTAGATTTTAGATAGGGTAACTTGTATTTGTAACACATTACATTTCCAAAGTAACTTTCCCAACACTGTTCATAGTTAATAAGTTAGTTGTTGTTTCTAAGTGATGCCGTTCTAAGTTAGGCCGTGATATTTATTGCTATTTTGGATTGCAGACTGTCCCTGCAAGCCATGTGCAGTGGGAGCAGAAGGGTTTTACATAACAGGCAAATATGACCCTGGCCAAGAAGACTGCAGAACACATGTGACAGGACTAAAGTGTGGACAGCAGTGAAAGTTGAGAACATTTTCGCCCAATCACTAATTAAAGCTCTTGAACGAATACGACGAACACATTCAACTTAAGCAGGCTAAGTGTGTGGGTGAGTCTGAGTGTAAAAAGTGTGTGTTCACATGTTTGGCAATAAGTGTGATTGTCTGGGTGAGTGCTTTAAGCACAACTCTGGTGTGGGACTCCCACCTGTGGCTCACCTGCAATTTCGCCAAGCAATAGAGATGCATCTGTGTGTATGGTAGCAAAGTAGCAAGCGGTTGTGGTCCCATTTCTCAGCGTTCTTCTCTAGAAACCACATCAATAAAACAAATGTAAATAGCAATATCCAAAAGCAACATAAGCAGGCAACAAAATCATGGGCAGATCAAAGAGCAATAACTATGCAAAAACGTAAAGTCCATTCATTTGCAGTCAGGTTTATGAGGGTGGAAGTTCAGATTGCATCATCCACTTTATCACTACATCAATAGATGTATTGACAGACTTTCAAAAGCTTCATGACCAACAGTGGGTTAGAACAACTGATATGCAATACTCATTCTGTTCAAATGCAATTGGAAAGTCAATGTTCAGGCTTAACTTTGGAAAATATTATGAGCAACATACCGCCTTAGTTGTAAAAGTCAAATGAGTAATAAGAGGAAACTCTGAGTAATAACAGGAAACTCTGAGAGAACAACAACAACTTCTACTGTTTTTTTCTTTTTCCATTACATTATTTCATTGTTTTTTTTAAGAATACATTTGTACTTTTCAAAGATCAATATGTTAAGAAAATGGAATGACTTCTTTTACCCAGGACTTCTAAAAGACACTACCATCAGCATTCAATTATTTTTGTTTTTGAACACATCATGGTGCGTCTGTAAAACAAACTCACCACAACTTTGTTGTAGACTTTGCCTGCGAAGCTTAGGTCTTTATACTTGGCCTCCACCGGGAAGGTGTATGTGTTGAGCCACTGCAGAAGCGGTAGATCCAGAGCAGTGCCAGAGTAGCTGTACTGTGATGCATGGATGTGTGTATCCACCAGTCCTGGCATGATGAACTCACTATCAAAAGAAATGACCACAGTGATTCATCAGGCGGTGAAATAACAATTTAAATAAAAGATGAGACACATCATATTTCTGTGATAGTTTTTTTTTCTGTAGGTCAGAGTTGCAGGCTATTTAGGAGATCTTTGAAAACACAAACGACACTCACTGTGGCTCCAGGTGTCTAACATCTGAGGTTTTAAATCCCCATTTCTGTGAAAGGCGTGCCACATTGTCATCCTTTTCAATGAAAGCAATCTGATAGAAGACAAAAATAAAAGAATGTGCGGTCATTAAGTCTACATAACGGAAAAGTCAACACTTGAACAAGTTATACATACAAAGTGTGAGGAAACTTGCTTTTATGTAAAACATAAATACAGATCTAATTCACATACAATATGTGTTTCCTTTAGGTGTGCCAGATGATATAACAGTTAGGCTATCCGACAAAACTTTGTCATCCACAGCGTTACTAAAGCCTCACCTACAATGTGGTTAAACATTACGGGTGTTCGGTAAGTGAATGATTATTCATGTAACAATGTTTAAAATGAATTGTCTAATGAAATAATAGAAAATAGCAAACCTTTCCGTTGTTGTCCACTCCTAAAACAGTATGATCCAGTATTTCAAGGGGAGTGTTCAGGGTGGAGTGCACAAATGTTCCACTAAAGACGTGCGCAACGCAAGCGGTAGATTCGTCAGAGGGCTCCATACTGCAAGGTGGTTAAGTTTTACATGAGCAGTGAGTTGCTGACTTTATAGTTGATAGTCTTATGACTCTTCCGGTGGGCGGTGTGAATTACGCAATAATTACCGTGTATAAACAAAGGTTGCACCTGCTGCTCAGGCAGGCGTAATCCCGGGAGTACCGGTCATGTCTCCCAAGAGAAAACTTGGCAGCTTCACATCAGTGTTCGCATTGGAGACGTTGGAGTCTACTTTACAACAGGGAAATTCCACCGAGAGCTGATTTCTTAGACAGGGTTTCCAGTAGCTGTTTTGATGAATTAAAAAAAGATTGGTCAAAAGTAAAAGTATTCAAGCCTCTCACTGGAAAAGGGAGGGGCATGAGAAAGATGCAATAGTGAGTCCATTGTGTACGTGCCCTATGGTAAATATAAGAACTTACTTTTGATTACAGTGTCGTCCTTGTCAAGCCTTAAGAGTAAGCTACCAGTCATATATTTAAACAGTCTGACCGTCATTTGAGAATGAAAGTTAGTTACCTGATTTGATCAAATTATTCATGATGAAAAGGAAACTCTACTTTTTTTAAAGTGCCAGAATAATTGAAACTGTATCAAGGTGGCCAATATAGTATGCACTGAGGCAACAAGGGCAAAGAAATTTTCTCTGGGGGTGACATCTGCAGAATCAGGATTAGTCCTTGAGTCAGAAGGTTGATCTGTACGATCTGAGGGCGGTAAGGCACATGGCGATTTTTGTAACGGTATATCACCCAAAAGTTAGAAATGAAAGTATTGCGTTTGCATGGTACCCTTTTGTGTGTTATCACCATTTTATGCCCATTATAAACCTCTGGAAGGACATATTACGGGTGAATAAAAAAAAGATATCCTCTCAAAAGGAGTGTTGGGAAAGTTACTTTGGAAATGTAATGTGTTACAATTACAAGCTACACGTTTGACTGCTAAATCAAACTAAATCAAATATTTTACATTCAACATTTGGTGAACATTGCTGAATAAGCAGTTGTCTATGTGCATTGTGCATATGTGCACCTGCTCACTACAGCTAATTTTTATTTTCTGTAAAGGGCTAGGCCTACATTGTAGTTTCTATCTGGCATTGCTGGCCTTCTGGCAACAGCAGCTCAGACTGCCTTTAGGCTGCAGATAGAGCAGCAAGTTGGTGGTGTTGCCAATTCAAACATGATGGGAGAACCAATTAGACCAGGGGTGGGGAACCTTTTTGACATCAAGGGCCACATCAGTTTTTATAACTTGGTTGGGGGGCGGGGGCGGACTTTTTTTTTAACCACAGCTGAGCACATATAGACACTTTTAGAATTACCAAACGTGAATGATACTGTAGTTCCAAAGACTGTTTAACTGATTATTAGTCTACATTACATGTGAGAGCATCTCTAGCAACAGCACCAATCAGAGGGACATTTGGCCAAATGGCCTTGCCTCCACGGGCTGGATCAACGGATGGATTTACTGGGCCGGATCCGGCCCCCGTGCCGGACTTTCCCCACCCCTGATTTAGACATATCCGAATAGTGTCATACATTCAGAAATAAATGGTGGATGTTGTGCACATTAAAAAACAGCAAAACAAAACTAATTATTGAACATATAAGCTGTCATGCCTGCCTGTCAGTGTCAACCGGTCTCTTCCTGATCACTCACGCTTCCCTGATTCAATCATTACATGTCCACCTGTTGCTTGTTACCTGTTGTCTGTCGTGTATTTAAACCCCTGTCTTCCAGTGTTCCCTGTCAGACCCTCTGCGAAACTACAGCTACTCACGTTTCCCGAAGTTCATGTGTTTCTGTCATCCGCCTGTTCCTGTGTCTCCGTCCTGTTCTCCTGCCTGCCCCTGTCCTCTGTTCTCCGTTTCCTGACTGATTGCCTTCCCGCTGACGACCTCGGACCGATTCAACCTCTGCCCTGCTCTCCTGCCCCTGGTACCTCCGCCGACCTCCGCCTGTCCCTGGTTAACGCTCTTCTGCCCCAGCGTTCGACCTCCGCCTGTCCACGACTCACGCTTCGCTCTTCCGCCCCGGCTCCTGACCCGCTGCCTGCCCACGACCTACGCTCTGCTCTCCAGCCCCAGCTCCTGACCCGCTGCTTGACCTCGACTACGCTCTGCTCCCCAGCCCTGGCTAACCGACTCGCCACTCGAAGAGCATCCACACACTCCCTTTCCCCTTTTCCCTAAATAAACTGTATTTTGACGTGACGCATTTGGGTCCGACTCGGTCTGTTCCGTGACATAAGCAATGTTTCTGCTGAAGATATTCAGATGTAACTGAAATTGTAATCCTGAATTTTCCTTACAGTAACTGTAATTTAATTACACATTTTTCAAAGTAATGTAACTGATTACTGTTACCTTTACTTTGTAATTAAGTTACGTAATTTTGTTACATGTAACTTGTTACTTCCCAACACTGTCCATATGAGGTATGAGATCAAGAGATCTAGTGCAACAGCAGCCAGTGCTAACTGATGAGTGCAGGGAAGGGGGGGGGGGGGGGGGGCTTGGTTACGCACCAAGGTGCACAACGGTGCCTATATCCTACTATATTCTAAACACATTGTTACCATTACATTGGTTCCATCACTACATGTTTCCTTAGGTCTCAACTCAGTCAGTTTGATTGACTGCCTTACCAACCAATACTTAAAAATTAATGTAATCCATAGGCTACTTTTTTGATTCAGTGAGGGAACTTTTCTATCTGCATTTACCCTAAATGTGAATTAATGAAAAACACTACAGTGGCGCCCAGGGAGCAGGGAGGGGTTAGGTGCCTTGCTCAACGGCAACATAGCCGTAGTCCACTGGTGGGAGATCGAACTGGTTTCAAGCCCGAAGCCCTAACCAGTAGGCCATGATTGCTCTGTAGACCCTACAATATTTTATTACAAGAAAAATACAAAACTATTGATCAAAGTCATTAGTGCAATTTTAAATATTTTTTCTATCCAAAGTAGCTATGGTTGAACATTGGTTGAATTTTGTTTGTGGTGAACAATAAGAGAAATATTCATGAATTTCAAAGTGGCTCATACAGTCTGCAGTTGCTGTCAAAGGCCACAGCCTGCACCTCCAGTGCGCAGGCCCTAATTAGCCTACTTGAAAAGGGTAGTGTGTCAGAGTGAAATTGCTCTCTGGATTCTCCATGAGAAAAAGCTATGTAGTATAACCCAAAATTTATTGTGAATGTTATGAACAAGATTGCAATGCTTACTGAATTGCCACACTGACCACCACTGTAGTGGTGTTGGATCACTATGCACCATACCTGTGTTATGCTGCAATAGCCTAGTGTCGCCCCCTTGTGCTCTGGATCTGCCCAATGTTTCTTCCTTGAAATAACTACCACAGGGGAAATTTTTCTTGCTCCTGTTGCTTTTGGATGCTCGATGTTAATGTCTGTAA
Organism: Tenualosa thibaudeaui; assembly: GCA_027481765.1. Lineage (NCBI taxonomy): Eukaryota > Metazoa > Chordata > Actinopteri > Clupeiformes > Clupeidae > Tenualosa > Tenualosa thibaudeaui. The sequence goes on along the minus strand of JAIFZK010000203.1, from coordinate 317,447 downwards.
AGTGCCACCAGACATTTGTATTGTAAAATGGCACTGTATGAATATAATTGAATTGAACTGTATAAATATAATTGAATAGGTTTCATGTATATCAACTATGACCAACTTCCTCTGAATCGAGGTACAATATTCATTCAGTTTTTAGTGGTAATTCACTTCCTTTAGTAAGGGCCAATTCATAGTCAATGCAAACGCGAATGGCAGGACGTCATGTGTGTGTCAATACTTGTGACTTGAAGCAATAGCTTGTGTGAATAGACACGTTTGGGCTGCACTGAAAGTACACATGCAAGCTTGTTTCCACATCGACGTCTTGCATATTTACATAGACTATGAATCAACCCTAAGACTTAATGTAGGAACTTTTGCTGCTTGGAGCCAGCATCAGAGATATTTATCAATATTAGCACACCTGGTGATGGTAACAAAATTTGGCACACTAGCACATATATAATAACACATAATATTAACAGTTAATGACACTTAACAACGTAAAGACATGGAGTAGGTCTACACAGTTAACTTTTTTATATATATCAAAAAAGTATAAAATATCAAATGTGAATATCAAAGGAACAGTTAGGAATGTGTTTAGGAGTGTTTTTTTTTCTAAAATATTTATTACAGGGTTGAATTGCAGAAGAAGAACCAGGCCAAGACTTTTATTTTGAAGAAAGTGATCTTGCATTGGATTCTATAGCTACTAATGCAACATACTGCATGAATGATGCTTCAGTCCATTCCTGAATATGATATGAAGCATTTATGTGGAGTTTTATGAATGTATTCTGCACTCAATTGTCAAGTACACATTTTTGTAAACTCACACAAACTGCCCACACAGCAAAAACTTCTTTTATTATTCACCTTGTTTTGTTATATAATTCATTTTTCCAGTATCAAAGTTCAATAGCTACGTGCAAGTAGAAAATCCTGAAAAAGCTTAAAAATTGGCATCTGACCTTAATAATTGACTAAGAAATGTATTTGCAGGTGGGGGTGGATTTTATTAGCCTAGTATACCAAATGCTTTCATGTCGTTTCACTTTGTGTCTGGGATCCCTCAATAGGTGGTTTCCTTCCTTGTAGGCAGATGCTTTCTTTGAACTTCTAAACTAAACTAATGGGCATGCCAGTCCTCTGTTCGCTGATTGGTCAGCCATTAAAAAAAATGGGAAAGAAAACCTGCCCTTTTGAAGAGATCCCTGATGCAGTGCTGAAGTAAAATGTAATGCTGAGTGCAAGTACAAGGCAGCGCAAGCCTAGGATTTTGTCTGTTCAAAGGATAAAAACTGATATAAGGTTGACGTAAACTCATTTATTCACGTCAACATCTGGTTGTATTACGTGTATCCATTAAAAGTTGTCCTAGATAAGCTCAGAATCGAAATCCACAGCCCCCTGCCCTAACAAAGGGCGAGTCTCCAGTTGTAATTTGTATGACAGAACTGATGGATCTGTTATTTGCCTGCAGTTGAATTTTCATGCTCACATGCAGTGTTTGCAAAGGTGCTGGACAGAAACTAGGCTTCCAGAGATTATAGTTCAGTGGGAATCCCATATAACATTCCACAACTACTTATCACAGAATAACATTTCTCTTTTCACTGAGGGAATTTCCAGAGGGAATGTTGGCCTTCATCATGGGACAATCTTAATCATTTTCCCTAATCCAGAAATGAAGCTTGCACTGTTAGCAGATTTGTACAGCTCTGTAATTCTGCCCCACAAAACAAGGAAAAGAAGGGTGTGACCTCGATGGTGTGACCTTCGTGAAGCTGATTCCAACAGACGTCATGTATGTTTGTTTTCCCCTCCTTTTCCATTCATTTAGCTTTAGTAATCCCACTTCCTCTGGCCGAGTTCCTCTCAGAATCACAAGAGAGGGTATTCCCTGGTTAAGGATCTAGCCTTAAATAGCTGAATTACTTCACTGTTGACGTCTACACACCACCATCACATCCTAGCACTAAGTGATTCAGAGCTGAGGCAACCGTTGGCCAATGGAGAGAAAAATTACAAGTCAAACAAAACATCAGGTGCCAAATCGCTAAGGACACCCAGACATCTGGGTCCTCCCGCACACACTGAAAGCTTGGCTAAACATAGAGGGACACTGCACATCCCTTTGCATGCCGTTTCTTACATCAGACACAGTCCTCATGATTGGAGGCAGTGAATGCATCACAGGCCAAGACGGACATGTGCAATGTAGTCAGCAGGGTTAAAAAGGGTGATGCTCAGAAAAATAGCAATATATGCAAAATGACACGTGCACATTTGGAAGCTTTAGAGAAGTAGGTAGTCCCAATGAAAGTTTTTTTATTTTATTTGTTTTCTTAGAAAATGTTATCTGAAGTATCCCTTAATGTCAATATCTGTTACCTGGTGATCAAATATATATCTACTATCTCAGCACATTTGTGTCCACATGAGGAGTACATCCATTTCAGCTGAGTGGACTTCCCCCATTACTCTTCATCCCCATCAAGCTCCTATACGTTGCATGTAGATCTTCAATAAAAAGCTTTACATTTATGTCATCAGCCAAGTTTTAATTATTTGTCCATATCCTCAACTAATAAAGGTAGTGGCAGGGTGGATGCAAATACTCAAAAAAATGGAAAGTCAGTTTCACACAAATAAAAATAAAATGGTGACTATTACAGGACACAGGAGATTTTTTCTTGCACTGTATACATGGAGAATGAACATGATCAGACATCATGTTAATACTGCCGTAAAATGTGAGTCCTGAATCCCTGTTGCAGTGAAAGAATCCAAGGCACAGAGCCATCTCTACATATGAGTCCTGTGTGTTGAAACACTGTGGGCATGTGGTTGATGTTCGTCTTTAGTCTCTGGTCTCTAATCTAGGCCATCCTCTGAGAGGTCACAATCACTGTCAAATTCATCAAAGTCATCATTGTCTTCTGCTTCCTCATCTTCCTTAGTCTTCTTACTGCCCTGTTTACTTCCTTGGTCAGTGGTAGTAGCCTTCTCCTGAGGTGTTGCTAACCTGTGAAAATAATTAAACATATATCTCATTTCACAGATACTGAGCTTTATGTCCTTATTGCAGTTATTGCATGAGGAAGAACATCATACTATATAAATTCTATATGACACTTCTTCTAATTGTGACTTTAGATTATATACCATAGACGAGTTTGTCTATGTATACATAATACAGTCAAATAAATTGGTCTGGATTTCATTTGAGTGGACTCAGATAGAAGCATCACATAATATAAACAAATCATGATTACAGTACATTTCATTTTTAATCACGTGTTACTATGCTCATGATTCATTACCATTTCTTTTTCTGGAACGTTTCATTTATTTCTGTATTTACTTGAAACTTGTACAGTGCAATTAGGATGTGATCTCCTAAAGAGGATGTGTTTGTCATGCCATTTGGTTCAACATGCTAAGTGAGTAGATTTCAAGGATCATCCATACAGTTTCACTGCTGTTTATAATGATCATGATTTTTAGTACAAGCTAGGTGGAATAAAATTGTTAAGGGTTACTTTAAAAGAACACAAGGGTGAACGTGAATTTACTAAAAATCTGTGGCACTTGAAGTTACTGGAAAAAACACTGATTGAACTAACGGTTTGTTTGACAATCTTGACAATAACATTCAGTCGCATCCATACATACCATGTGTTCTTCTGTCCATTAGTAACATGTGTGAACAGCAATGGCACCTGAGTGATGAATTAATCATTGCTGCCACCCAGTGGTGTTTTTTAGGAGGAGCTTCATCCCTCAGGTCATTAGACTATGTAACATGGACTTGCCTGCCACACTGGAATTCACAACTTAAAGATGTGTCTGTTACACTATATACTTCCTGCATGTCTATGTATTTTTACCATTGTATTTATTACTACACTACATATCTTTTCTCTCTCATATGTTACCTATGGTACTTATGTTAGCCAGGAGACATTCTGTATAATTTTTCTGTAAGATAAATACTTTACAAATTACAGACATTTTTACAGGGGAAGTCAATTTTGTTAAGACTCTTTTTCACAAACCCATGGCTCAAGACCTAAACCATCTAGGAGGCTCAAATAGGAATAGTATGCAGCAAAACCATCACATTTGGTCTGGATGATCCTGCAGGGGTATAGCAGACCCTCAAAATTTGACATTTTTGTACCCATCATAGGCTCTTGACCCCCCCCCCTTATTCAGGTAAAAAGCAATGAACAGAAGCTCAGAAGAATCATTTTGGATCTCATTTTTAGAGGACACCTTGGGGGAAATGTCTGCAGATTTGTTTTGTGTTTTTGGCTCAGATAACAATGTCTCCAATAACATGCAAAATTACATTTATAATACAACACTGGCGCTTTTTTCCTCTAATTATACTTAATTAAGGAAGGGCATTTTTTCTCAACAGTAGGCCTAACAGAAGGGCATTTTTTCTCAACAGTAGGCCTATAACACTGGCTTTTGTCCCCTCTAATAAAGTAAGAGAAGGCTATTCTGATTGCTGTTTTGTAGAGGGCTGTCAATCAATTCAGGTCTCTGATGTTAAATAACTGTACTGACAAATCATGTTGTTTAAAGGTCATTCCGTGTCAGCCCAGACACACCTCTGAAAAAGTGCTTGCCACACCATCACATTTTGTAATGTGATGTTTTAGCCCCAGTATTATGCTCTGTTTCTTCAATTTCAACAATTTAATGTTCTCCCTTGTTCTTTTTCCCCCTTGTTCTTTTCTAAATTATAGTAATTTTTTACTGTGCGATTGCTTTATCTTGAAAGTTGTATTTGGGCATGATTATCGTCAAAAGTATTATTTCTAGCCCTTCCAAACATTGTAGAATGGAAAGCATGTTCCCAGAATGAGTGAATCTAAAGTTAAGTTTCTATTCCATGCCTGATGATTTTTGGGGGACCCCATGCTGGGAAGTTCATTGTGAAATTATTATTTTTGTCTGCAAATAAAATCTTGTGTCATGTTGTGCATAGACCTGAAGCTTTGGATGTGCAGCAAGCCCATTGTTCATGTAAACAACAGCTTTAATTGCATTTGTTTACACGCCTCAATTTAAAGAAAAATCAATCATTCATACTTTAATAACAGGCAGCAACTCATTGGTTGAGAATCAATGGCTGTACCATGCAACACAAGTAGTTGTGATTGGTTCCAAGATTTTTGGTGAGTTAGTAATGAACTTCAATGGTTCATTACTAGAGGACGGCAGAGCAAATTGAAATTCCAAACAATGCTGCACAACTATAAATACAACACATTATACATTTTATTGCTACACTCAAATGTGCAATACCTATATCTATGGCACAACATGGGTAGTTTGTACATCACCACACATACACTATATTACCAAAAGTATTCGCTCACCTGCCTTGAGTCACATATGAACTTAAGTGCCATCCCATTCCTAACCCATAGGGTTCAATATGATGGTCCACCTTTTGCAGCTATTACAGCTTCAACTCTTCTGGGAAGGATGTCCACAAGGTTGAGGAGTGTGTTTATAGGAATTTCTGACCATTCTTCCAAAAGCGCATTGGTGAGGTTACACACTGATGTTGGCCGAGAAGGCCTGGCTTTCAGTCTCCGCTCTAATTCATCCCAAAGGTGTTCTATCGGGTTCCTGAAAAACAACCCCACACCATAATTCCTCCTCCATCAAATTTCACAGTCGGCACAATGCAGTCCAAAATGTATCGTTCCCCTGGCAACCTCCAAACCCAGACTCGTCCATCAGATTGCTAGATGGAAAAGCGTGATTCATCACTCCAGAGAAAGCATCTCCACTGCTCTAGAGTCCAGTGGTGGCGTGCTTTACACCACTCCATCCGCATTGCACTTGGTGATGTGTGGCTTGGATGCAGCTGCTCGGCCATGGAAACCCATTCCATGAAGCTCTCTGCGTACTGTACTTGGGCTAATCTGAAGGTCACATGAAGTTTGGAGCTCTGTAGCAATTGACTGTGAAGAAAGTTGGAGACCTCTTTGCACTATGCGCTTCAGCATCCGCTGACCCCTCTCCGTCAGTTTACGTGGCCTACCACTTCGTGGCTGAGTTGCTGTTGTTCCCAAACTCTTCCATTTCGTCATGATAGAGCTGACAGTTGACTGTGGAATATTTAAGACCGAGGAAATTTCACGACTTTGTTGCACAGGTGGCATCCTATGACAGTTCCACGCTGGAATTCACTGAGCTCCTGAGAACGGCCCATTCTTTCACAAATGTTCACAAAATTCTTTCACAAAAACAGTCTGCATGCCTAAGTGCTTGATTTTATACACTGTGGCCAGGCCAAGTGATTAGGACACCTGATTCTGATCATTTAGATGGGTGAGCAAATACTTTTGGTAATGTACTGTATGACTCAAATACTAGTACGGAATAAGTATATCTTTCAATGGATGACATAAAGGTTAAGTTGTTTATGGGTCATTTATCTGGGACATTTATATGTCTCTGCTAGGCTACTAACGTGAGGTGTCTGTGACATGATAACATGATACACGTACAAAGCTACTACCGCTATAAGCCACAGCTAGAATATTGATGGCTAGACATGCTAACGCCACCGTAGTACCTCTGCTAAATATTTTATTTTGTAGTATGTCAGGGTACTCTAGGAGAGATCAGACTCCACAACTAGATGTTCTGGTCTCCAATCAGCAAACAAAAAAAGAAGGCTGAACCAATAGTTTTAAAACGCCCACCCACTGGGAAGTAAACATATACCTAGGTAGAGTGTTCAGACTGCCTGCACAAAGCGCGATCATGTTTCAAATCACTGTTGCTTACCTTTGTCATGCCTATACAGGGCAGGTGGAAAAGCTGGACCATACATTATATATTAGAGTAAGAACAACAGTGAATGAGGTCACTAACTCCTGAGTTCTGACCTGCATAACCTTGTATTCCTCACATACACAAAAACAAACACAAACACACACAAACACAGACACACACACACACACACACACACGCACGCACGCACACACACACACACACACACACACACACACACACACACACACACACACACACACACACACACACACACACACACACAGGGGTGGGGGGTTGGCTGGAAAGAAGTCACTTACGGAATTACAATTTCTTCTTTCTTCCCACACTTGGCACACAGTTCCAACTTGAGTGCACAGGGCTTACACATGATGTGGTAGGCATCTTTTATAGTCTTCTGCGAGCACTTCACACTGAAATAGACAAAGTAAGCATAAGAGGGAATGAGGGAAGCCGTCACGATGAGACCTGCAGACGCAGATGTAAGAGTGTATTCAATGTGATTCAGGCACTTACCATTTACGAGGCTGTGTAAGGGGCTTGTACTTATTGTACTTCACTTTCCATTCCAAAACGCCTTTGCAGTGCTGACATACACCATCATGGACCTTCTCATTCACCTTCTGCACACACAAGTGGTAGCATACAGGGGTTAAATACAGATAAGTTAAACATGTGCAGGACTGTAGCGGAGGCTAAACAAATAAATAAAAAGCAGTTATATAAACAAATATAAACAAATACATAAAAGTATAAAAGTTTACCCACAAATTTTGGAAATAGAGTTTATGCACCTCTTAATGCAGTTCATGCATCAAATGCAACTTTTAACATGGCATCCTATTGCATCCACATTCACATTTACCACTTAACACCACTGTTATTGCTATACATTGCATAAAACATTGTACAATATACTTCATCTTCATGTTTTAAACTCTTACCACCAACTAACCTGCATCCCTAAACGTAAGAGTAACATTACAGTAGTGAAATCAAATCAAAGTGACCAGGGACTACCTGTTTATATATACTGTTCACTGGCTGATGAATTGGCTAATGCCCTGACAGTCACTTTTTTCAGGTAACATTAGTTAACTTAATTAAACTTACCAAGATTTTCACATAGCTACAGTTCTCCATAATGCATTAATTGGCCTTTTTATAAAATGAGCCTTCTTTGGGCCTTTCTAGAAAACACCAAATTAATTAAAAGGATCCCTGTAAGACATGTTGGTCTTATAAGACTGATATTGGTATCGGCTATATTTCACTGAATTTAAAAACACTCAAAATCCTTTCTTTTTTTATTAAAACTTTTAGCAACAGTTTGATTACTGCACCTTGATTAGGTTAAACCAGGTCTTATCACCTTTCAAAACAATGGCAGTTTACATTGATTTTCTAAACTTTTAATATAACCGAAAATATCTTGAGTGTTTTTAAAACACGATTATGTAGCCAGGGATCCCTTTAAAATAAAATTATTGCTGTAACTATATTCACACGGAGTACAGTTATGCTTCTGCACTTCCAGTTAAATTAGCACTACAAATTTCTATCAGTCCCTGACAGCGTCGTTACAAGTCAAGACACGGCCACTCGCACCCCCGTGAACACTCAAAGAGACTCTCAATCTCACAAACATCAACATTCTCTTTATTAATATTTTTATGATGAGAGATTTCACATCAACGTTAGCTAGCTTGCTGGCTAGCTGGCTAACTAAGGGTAACCAAATCCACTGGTGCAGAGTTGCTTTCTTACCTTCTGTTGCGCATTGGCACCGTATTTATCATTTTTAAAAGCAGTCGTGTTCTGGTGCTTTTGAGGACGTGTTCGACTTGCATTGCCTTTCTGGGAACTCATTTTTATTCCCTAAATAAAAAGGACGTCAGATAACACTGTCGAAAACTTGTAAACACATGGCTCCAACGATACATGCGACAACCGGAAAGGAGAAGTATATTTTAAGAGCACGTTCAATTACGTCAGAATTGCGTAACACCAAGATCTCCGGAGCTTGTGGAGAAATTTGTTACAAACACGCTCTTGATGGATAGTTGATTGTTCAATGATGTAAATTAGTAGTATAGAAAATATTACAGGACAGTTTCTTGGTGTGGGACACAACATGATCAAGCACAGTATTATTTCTCTCTCTCTCTCAGTCTCTCTCTTTCTCTCTCTCTCTCTCTCTCTCTCTCTCTCTATATATATATATATACAATTTATATACAATTCATTCATGTAGTCTAATCTCTACTCAATAATTTACAACAAATCTTCAACACTCATGCATCATACAAATTACCAGCATTTTAGTGGCGTTGTGGCTGTGACAAAAGTCCACAGTAGTACAGCACACTGATGCTCCCAAGCCTGCATGAGATGTTCTACTCTTCTATCATTACAGTCACAGTCAGGCAACAGTCAGGCACAAGCATTTGCTAAACCACGCATCGTTTTTGGACAACACTTGGCAGTGGTGGTACATTACAGAGAAATGGAAATATTTTTTGATTCTGATATTGTGAAGTGAAATGAAATCTTCCATCAGACTCATTAGTGGATGTCTGAATATCACTAAAAATTGAAAGTATGGTCTACAGTATGCTGACTGGACTGGACTCTTTCCCACTAAGGATAACGAGAATTATTATTATTTTTATTGTTATAATAATAATAATAATAATAATAATAATAATAATAATAATAATAATAATAAAATGACAATAATAATAACAATCATCATCACCATCGTCTTATTATAGTTTATTATAGCTATCAGAAATGATAGATTATTGAATTGAATGAACAATTAGGACTAAGTACAGTCAGCTGCTAATACACCATCAGTAGTAGGCCTAATGCAACATGGAATGTATAGCTATTATACAAAGAGCTCAAGTTTTTGAGTAAAGAGCTATTATTGCAGTTCTAGCAGGGTAACGATTCAAGCAGGGAGTGACCTGGTTGTAAACAGTCTTTTGGGATGTTGTGGTCTGTCTTGAAACACGTATGACAGATCCTCCTGAGAGGAGAGTTAGCCGATCAACGAGAGTTGATGGTTTGGTTGCGTTTCGTTCACAACTGTGCAGTTGGCAAACTTTGGACCCATGTTGCAGCAGCCAATTTTCCAGGAAGTAGCAAGGTAAACCCATGTGTAATGACATCTTGATGACATCCAATAAGGGAAACCTAACCATGTATATCCTTCAAACTAGACTTATGACAACAGCTTAAAGCACAGTTGCTGTCAACAAACTTCAAGCAAAAAGCCTTTGCAAGAGTGTGACTCTCTAAGAGTGTGACTCCCTCTCAAATAGGCAACCACTTGATTCGCTCTTTCATATTAATGTATCTCTTTTTTGTGATAGCTATAAGGTATTAGGTTTCCAACTAACTAACATTGGATTAAGCTGCATTGTAGCTGTTGCCTATTTGCGGTGAAACCTACACCATCCTTACGTTCGAGAACAAACCCAATTTCTGACAGGTGGTCTTCACTGAGGAAGAGCCCCGCCTTTCGTAGATGATGGGCATTCTCATTGGTGTTTGGTCACATAGCCGTCGAATATAATTGGTTGCAGTATCTTTCAGTTGTCCAACCTGGGTCTATCCCTTATATCCGGTTCTGCGGAAGAAAACAGAAGGCAGCTAGCGCTAGCTAATCAGAAACAGAATTTAGAAGCTTATCAGCACAGTGTAATTTAACGGTACATTGCAGCGATAAACAGTTCAGAAACACTTAGTACAGTTCGCCTTCTGATTGAGTATAATTGTCATTTTGACCACATGTTGACAAGACCACTTGACATCGATCAGCAGTCGAAGCAAGGTTTGGGCAGAAACTGGAAGCGACGGGCTTCACTGCTTATACGAAAGAGAGAGCAACTAATAACGTTAGCTGAACCTGAAACACAGATCGAACGAAGTATTGAGTTATATCTAGAATCCACGGTAGAGGAATTGTAACTATTCGCATTCCTTGTAAGTACTAAAGACGCCTTTCGAAAAATACTCCCCACTTGTTTCGGAACAGATCAACGACCACATAGGTAAGTTGTAGGATATCTAACCGAGGACAACTGGGTGAATGATTGCTAGTATCGTTATCGTTACTAATAGTAAACATCAACGTGAGGTATGATATCGCTAACCTTATGTGTGATGTTTTTTTTTAATGTTACGTTGTTCTGGGAGCTGTATAGTACGCTCTGCTAGCTACTGCTGTGGTTGTCTGCTCAGTTGTTGCTTCTGGTACTCTGAATGTTTGAGTAAACTGAACGTTTGATTAACTTAATCTGGTGTAACACTATGTCACTCATAAAACGTCAACTGGAGCTAGACATTGAACATTTGCTTGCGAGGTCCAAATCTATTTGGCATACTGAATCATTTGGTAAGTAACGTTAGCAGAGTAAATTCCTTCCCTCACCTTTGTGTGATTTACTCTGCCTAATGTATGGGTTAGCTATGAATGTGTTTTGTTCTGAGGTTTTAGTCATATGACATGCTGTTAGTGTAGCCAGCAGGATTGAGCCTGTGTTTCCATAACAGATGAGATGAATTGTGGTAGTGGTGGGAAATGATTAGGCCCAGTGAAGTTTGCCGGAGAGAAATTGCCGCCACAGAGAAATTAGTGTTCGTGAATGAAATCAGTTTTTTGGGTTGGGAGATCCTGCACAAAATCAGGCAGGTTGAAATTCCCAATGTCTTGCCAGCGTCAAATTAAAGTTTGTGATTTAGATCCACTTAGAAACGTGTTTCCAGTTGTTTGAATCAATAGCCTATCTTAGCTTACAAGTAGCCTAAATTAACTTTTAAAAACACTCTTTCTATTAAAATAATTCAGGCCTCTGTAAGATATGCTACGATGATTATTGTGGATTGCTAGAAGTTTAAATATTGGTGCCTAGGCTAAACAATGGTTATTTCACTTTGTTTTCCTTTTTTAAAGCCTAGGGCTTCTATCGTGATTTAATGTGGCCTATGTATTGTGGAACATTTTTTTACAGTTTTTAACAGTGTTCATTTAGGCCAGGGGCCTCCAGCCTTTTTTCCTGTGAGAACTACTTTGACAAAAAATCAAGGTGACTGAGAGCTATTGTACTATCTTATTTATCAGTATTACTAATAGGCCTGGAGACAAATATTACTATCTTACACATTTACAGCGCAGTGGAAGCACTCATCTGAAGTGTCGTCTAAATTTATGGCACTACCAACCATTTATGGTGCACTACCAACATCAGTTCTCATGAGAGAACAGTAAAACTGGAATTATTTTGTACCAGACAGGGCAGGATGTTTGAATTTTGTTTTATAGATATTTGAACAGGTTTAATACCTTTTGTACCTATTACCTATTTTATCAGATTTATTTACATTTCCTTTGACCTTTTGGAGAGCTGCTCTTAGACAGGTGGCGAGCAACCAACTGTTGGAGACCCCTGGTTTTGGCTAAAGTTCTTTGTATTAAAATCTTACATCTGTCTCTACTTGGACTTATTTGACTTGTCACTGATTTGGAAAAAAGACCTTCCCAGTATTTGAGTTGCAACATTGTTGCACCAAGGTTGGTTGCACTCAGATGGTTCAACCTTGTCTGTAGAACTGTGTCCTAGTGTCATGTTTGACACATGTTTGTCCTAGTGTCTCTTAGGAGAGATTATGCCATTAAGTGACTAGCCTAGATGCTTTGTTTAATCAGGAAATTTAGTGAAATTGTTGATTATTGTTGTCAGAAGCAGGTCTAAGGAGTACACTACAATATTACAAGTCATGTGTTTCTTTCATCTGCTGAATCCTAATTATCTCAGTATCCTAATCCAGATATCACAGATGTGTGTGTGTGTGTATGTACAGTATGTGTGTGTGTGTGTATGTGTGATTCTTATCCTATCATTATTACTGTTTCTCTCTCTCTCTCTCTCTTTCTCTCTCTGTCTGTGTATGTGTATGTGTGTGTGCATGTGTGTGTGTGTATGTGTGTGTGTGTGTGTGTGAAGTTTGGGCTGGTTGTTTTGTTTCCCTTCACTAGAATGTAATCTAATGTACAGGCCTTCTAGAGAAAGATTCTATGCTGAAAAAGGGCCTAGTTTGTTAGAAAAACAAAACAATTTCTTAAAAACCTTTTTGGTTTGGTTCCATGAAAGTCTATGAGCCTGACATTTGTGTTGTAAAATGACACTAAAAGGGAAGTCTGTATATTTAAAATTGACATGGAGCAGTGTATACCAATGGACCTATTTTACAGTAGCCATTTTTCCAAGAAGTTGCAGGGGTAGCACAGGTGTTATGAATGACATCCAATAAGGATCTGATTCTGCTGCACTGAATCAGAATCTTATTGGCTGTCATTATTAACACCTGTGCTTACCCTGCTGCTGTGAAATGGGCCCATTCACATTTGACGCTGCTGTGACTTTTGCCCTTCATAGCTTATTTCTTTATCTGATCCACTATTCCCACTGTTTTTCCCACTATTCTAAATATTTTTCCAGACATGTTTTCCTTTTTACTTCATTGTAACATATTACTGAAAAGTATTTTTAACACCCCCCCCCCCCTCCCCCCATGTCGGTGCACAGAGGATGAACCACCTGTCCATCAGTGAGCTGTGCTGCCTGTTCTGCTGCCCACCGTGCCCTGGTAAGATCGCCTCCAAGCTGGCCTTCCTGCCTCCGGAGCCCACCTACTCGCTGATGTGCGACGAGAGCGGCAGCCGCTGGACACTGCACCTGACCGAGCGTGCCGACTGGCAGTACTCTGCGCGCGAGAAGGACGCCATTGAGTGCTTCATGACGCGTACATCGCGAGGCAACCGCATCGCCTGCATGTTTGTGCGCTGCTCGCCAAACGCGCGCTACACGTTGCTTTTCTCGCACGGCAACGCTGTGGACCTGGGGCAGATGAGCAGCTTTTATATTGGTTTGGGCTCACGCATCAACTGCAACGTCTTCTCCTATGACTACTCGGGCTACGGTGCCAGCTCGGGCAAGCCGTCTGAGAAGAACCTCTACGCCGATGTGGACGCTGCCTGGCACGCTCTCCGAACAAGGTGAGAGAGAGTGTGAGTGAGTGAGCGAGTGAGCATGCGCCCACGTGTGCACAAACATGAAATTGAAAGAAAAATAGTGCTTGTACGAATTACACACGAAATGCAGATTGCATCTGTGGAACGATGATGTGAAAGGGATGAATTAAGTACACCCAGACAGGGAATTCGCCCTAAGCTTGTGTAAACAGGCTTGTGGACACACATACACGCACACTTCGGAGAACCTGTATGTCCACATGGTGTTTTTGTGTGTGTGGTTGTGAACATAGATATGCATAGCAACTTGTCTGGCTCAGTTTCTTGACAGTCCAGTCCTTCCTTCCTTTTCAAAAGTTGGCAATTAGCTCAACACTTTAACGCCAATGCAGGCTCCCACCTTCATCTCTCTGGCTCACCCTCCATCTTGTGACTGATGTAGTTACATTTACATTTATGCATGTAGTAAACACTTTTATTCTAAGTGACTTACATTTGTCAGTTTCTGTTGGTGTGTCTCATGGATTCACATTTATGCAGTTATCGCTGCACCAGGCTGCATTCTGGTACATGGTCTCATTCTGTCTCCGATTGGGTTGATCTGACCACAGTACCACCCCCCCCCTCCTGCAGCCCTTCAGCTATAAGTGCTATTGATTGGATGGAGTGGAGGGCTGTGGGCTTGTGCATTTGTTAAATAGGGCCAGATCATGGAAACGGCTGCTCCTCCTATAGAGACTTGCAGGGCCTTTTTGTCCCTGTTTTTGTGCACTGTTTCTGGTTAAATTTGGAGTTGGGGGAAAAAAAGAAAGTGGGGATGGGCTGAGGAGAGGGAGGTGGGGGGGGGGGGGTAGGGAGAGTGAGAGTGAGAGTGAGAGTGAGAGTGAGAGAGTTTTCCAGTGTAACTTCTTGCAAGAACAGCAGAATGGCTCTGGCATCAGCATACCAGCTTCTCTGGGTCATGCTGGCCACAGTCCATACCATCAGCGTGTGTGTGTATGTCTGTGTGTGTGTTTGAGAGAGAAAGAAGCAGAGCTCTCAATGGTCAAAAATGAACACAAACACTAAGCTGTGTGTGTGTGTGTGTGAGTGAGTCAGAGAAAGAGAGAGAGAGGGCAAGTGAGTATGTGGTGTGTTTTTAAAGAGCTTGTGACAGCTGCAAACGTCTCATCAGGTGTGGACTGACTCATGAGATGTGTAGACATGCTCCACTGGCTTCTGTGTGGTGCTGCTTGTGTTGGAGACTAGTGTTTAGCGTTGACCTCCGACTGAAAGAGACGCTCTGTCTGAGAACGTGTGACTGCAAGGGTGTGCAAATGCAGGGCAGCATACCACTGAGGGGCTCAGGAGCTTCTTGACACACACACACACACACACACACACACACACACACACACACACACACACACACACACACACACACAGAGAATAGACACAAACACACACAGCTTAGTAAATGGAAACCTAAAAACCAAAGGAAAAATACTTTGTGCTGGTGCGTCACCTCTCTTTCTCTCTCACTCTCTCTTACACACACACACACACACACACACACACACACACACACACATACACTTTCTCTTTCTCTCTCTCACACACACTGCTAAATGCGTTTGGAAGGGGCTCCACATAGCTTGGGAGCGAGTGAGCGAGTGGGATGTGTGGAGCTCCACTGCTGTGCCTCCGCACTCTGATGCCTCTGATGTGAGAAGTGAGTCTTTCTCTGCTCTTGCTCTTACAAGCAGACCTGCAGTACATATCCCGCTCAGAGCCCCCCACAACCCAAGTGAAACCTGTCAAGACTGCTACTGTGGCTACTGTTACTGTGGCTACTGGTGTTGCTGCTGCTGCTGCAGCTGCTGCAGGCTCAGATACATCGACCACTGTTCTCATAGCTGCTGCTCTTCCACTGTTTGTAGCCTTTGTGTGTTTGGGTGTAGTAGGAGGGTGTTAAGCACCTCTTTCTCTCTCTCTCTCTCACTCTCTGAGAGGCCTCCCACCTTAATTTGAAAAGCGAATGTAATAAGGCATTTCTGGATCCCGCTATGTATCCTGTCTGATTTGGATTAAGCACATTTTGTGTTTTGCGTGCAGGCGACTTAAGCTGGTTTTTAAAAGTCGTGGACTTGTCACAAGTTTGGCTGGCGGGCAGGGAGGCAGGCAGGACTTGAGGACAGATATCGGCTCGGCGAGATATTCAGCTGCTCGCCTGCGGTTCATGTCAGCAGCAAGAAATTGACGATTTAATCTCATTCAGTCAAAGTAGAGCGGAGTCAGGGTTTATCTAATTATGCTCAAAACAAGATGGCAGGCCTGTGTGAGTGAGTGTGTGAGTGAGTGTGTGTGTGAGTGTGTGTGTGAGTGTGTGTGTGTGAGTGAGAGGGGGAGAGAGAGAGAGGGGAAGAGAAATGGATTGATGGAAAGAAATAGAAAGACAGTGAGGACGAGAGCCACAGTGTTCAGTGAGGAATAGAGATAGAGATAGAGGGAATGAGAAGGAAAAAAATGGTATTTGCATTAAATATGAAATCCCTTCAATCCTGTTATACTCAGCTGCTATGGTTGTGATGAGAGTGTGTGTGTGTGTGTGTGTGTGTGTGCATGCATATGAGAGAATGTTTGCAGACAAACTGTCAAGGCCATCTTGCAACCTGCCATTCCTGCACACCCCACAGTCTCCTGTGATTGTCTATACATCTCTTTCTCTTTCTGTCTCTCATCTTTGTTTCTCTTCTCATATCTGGTTTCGCGCTGGTGGAATGACCTCCCAAGTGCTACCAGATGAACTGATACTCTCTCCACCTTCAAGAAACTTGTGAAGACCCAGCTCTTCCAAGAATATCTCCTGGCGTAAACTTTGAGAATGCGCTTAACAATTTAATTTCTCTGCACTATTGCACTTTCAACTTAAAATGGTGCAGTTTCTATGTTAGCAATATGCACTCCTTGTTCGTCCTTTCATTGTGTTGTAGCTTGAATGTTATCCTCTTTTGTAAGTCGCTTTGGATAAAAGCATCTGCTAAATGCCTAAATGTAATGTAAATGTAAATGTTCTGTCAGTTTCTCTGTTTGTCTCTCTTCTCTCTGTCTCTTCTATTTTCCTTTCTTTTCGCTCTCTGACTGCCTTCAGTGAAGATGCCCACCACTTGTGTTCAGCTTACTTTGTTACAAGTTACTGGTTGGATCACACGCAAGCAAGCTGAACTGAAATCAGCCTAGGGTGCCTTTCCCAAAACCATAGTGTGCCAAGCAGTTAGCAACTTGGTTGGTCGACAATGGGCAATTCCCTGTGTGTCCCCGATTGTTACAGAAATCCTGCAACATGTCTCTCTGAGAGTGACTGGAGAGTTTCAGCTCAGAGTATTCTTGTGGTTGTGCTTACATTGGCACAGTACTGTCTGTTGTTGCCAAGCTGACAGTTTTATGCTCAGCTTGTAAGAGCTTGTGCCTGCGTGCCTGCCTAGCCGCTAAACATTTCCTTTCTCGCTTGAGATGTTGAGAGGCCGAATTAATGCTGTGGTGTGTCCTCAGCTTCTCTCGTCTGTCAGTCTCTCTCTCTTTCTCTTTTAGTCACCCACACACTTTGTCTTTCTCTTGATTTGCCTCTGCCTCTCATTCTTCTTTCTCCTTCAGTGCACTGAACATGCACTGAAGTATGGATTGAGTATGCTTAAATGATGTACACAAGAGGCTTTTACTCTTGTTAGGATTTCTAAATGCTCCCAAAGCCAGTGCAACTAGTTTTTCAGCCAACTTAAGCATTAGGTGACATCCTTCTACACTGTAGAATCAATAATCAGCTCTTCTCTCAGTTAATGTAATAGCTTACCTGGGCAGTGAGACACATTATATGCACCTATAGAGAGACCACTAGAATATTCAATATTCTTTAATCTTGTAGCATAGATTTAGATGTAGTAGCTATAAAATTAGATTGAGTGACATAGCCTACATTTCCACAGACCTACTCAGAAACTAGAGCGAGAAACACATGCTGGGTTGCATTTTAGGACACCACTTCTAAAGTACTGAAATAAGACTCTTAAGCTTTATTTTTGTTGTGCATATGTTTCAAGTCAGGTGTATGGTAAGGAAGTTACACTGTGAAATTACATTGCAGTTAAGCATTGAGCTGATATTGTCCAAAGCAACTTATATCAGGGAATGGTGACGGTAAGAACAGGTGTCCATTGTGCTCATTGTAGAATAGAATGACAGTTAGAGTCAAGTTGGTCAGGGTAGGTAGATAAGAGCTGGGATGGAGAGGACGGTCATGGTATGAGGATAAGGGCGGTTATCTTTTAGTTTGCTTCTAAGCAGCTTGGGAACTTGGACGTTTCAGAATTTGAAATCCACAGAGGATCCAGCATGACTTGTCACATTTGCTGACGGTCTGAGCCAAAAAAAAATAAAAAAAAGATTTCAGTCCAGATTCCTGTGGCCTTTGTGACGAAGTTGTAATTCTCTCTTGGAAGTTAGTGCTATCTGTTATAGCTGGAGGGTTTTATCTTCACGTGTTGCTCCAGGTACCAAAGTCTGCATCGTAGCTTTAACATGCCAGGGCTGCGTGGCGTGAGATGTGTTATTTTGCCCCCGAGCGTTTGGCACCATTGACACAGGTGGGCCTACCTGTGAGCTGTCTCTGACGCACATTATAAGTGTGTATCTACTGGCTGCATGCGAACAGCAGCCACTCCTTTGTTTAGGCACAGTTGTGTCATAGTAACAGCACAGGGAGTCCCGCAAATAGAATAGTGCTGATGAGGTGTGTCTGTCTGTGTTCAGTTTAGTTCAGTACAGTTAAAAGCCTATAGGCCATTACATTATTCATACTGTATCGCTGAAGGCACTTTAAAGAACCCAGCCTGCACCTGACTCACTCAGACTAGCCCTAAATGGATGAGGCCAGAAGGTGTTGCGTTTTATGACTGTTCACTGGGGCCCCCGGTTGAGGGCCCGAGCTGACTCCACTACTCCTAACATCCACCTAACTGTTAACACCAGATATAAAAAATGGAAAGGACTCCTTGAATTACAAAAAGAGAACAACTACAATGCAAAAAAAAAAAACTAGGTAAAAAAAGAAAAAGGAAAAAAAAAAGATATGCATTTTAAAAAAGGAAGTAGTGCAAGACCCGCTCTACAAAATGAATGGTTTCGAATGAATGAAAGAATAAAACACTGCTGACCTAGGCTGGGTCCTTGTCTTATATAAACCAGGATACATTTGCTAACAATCTCTGTTTCTTTCAAAACACTTCTTATTTGCATACAGTACACACACATTTGGGTCCTGACACTACGTGCACACAGGCACTGACTTCCTCAGTTTGTACAAGTACGTCAAGCATCGAGATCACAGGATGTTAAGCAACTGAAATAACTGAAATAACTGCAACAGCAGTAACTGAATGGAAACAACAATATAGGACGTATTGCAGCACTCTGCAGCATAATGTTATGAAAAAACAAATATACAGCATGATCACTCATAAAGCATATTTTGGTTATATAGTTTATGATATGAAGCAATTTTCACTCAGATGCTTATATTAAGGCATTACTAGCAATACCAGCAATACTATGATCAATATTTAGTATTTAGCAGGCGATAGTACTGATAAGTGGGAAAATAGCAAATCCTGCTTATCCCACTTGTATTAAAGGAGAACTTTGTGTAGGGTAACTATATATTCAAGGCTTTGCATGCCTGTGGCTAGTCCCAACTCCCATTTCCCTTGTAGTTCAAAGTTTTTTAATGTTTTTAACATGTTTCAACAAGGGTAGCCTCTGATGTGTACTGTATTAAAGGAGAGATCTGGTGTGATTTCATCCATAGCCCTAGTTGGTTTGAGGTCACCAAGTGCTGTCTGTAGGAAAAAGAACAAGAAAGAGTCAAGAAAGAGAATAAGAGTCAGTGCTCTTGAACGCTGTTTATTTGACGACTATAAGCCAATTAGTGATGAACACCAGCCAAGTAATGTGAATGAGTAATAGTTTCAATAATTTGAGCCTTTGGGGTGACAGTAGCCTGGTAATAAAACCAGCTGCTCATTCTACAGTTTTGTTTCGTACAGAGGGTCTGGACATTCAGTAGTAATATTCGATTACTTGCTTGAGGTGTTTAAGTTTAAAAAGATTGGATCAGCCCCTGACTGATAGCTTGCCTTGACTAGTAGCATTCTAGCTCTGCATTCACAACGCCTCCCTCTGTTCGCTGATTCGGCAGCAAGCTCAATGTGATCAAATCCAGACAAGCACTTGTGGGGAGATGAAAATCAAGCGGAATGCTAGGAAGGCATGGCCAGGCTAGAGTGATCGACACATTTCTGTATATTCCCAGCTGTATGGATTCACACATAGCTGCAGCTGCCTGCTGCACAGCGAAGCCAGTGCATGGGAGGGAAGATGGATGCCTGGGAATGGCAATGTGGGTTTTGGAGAGACCAGTATTTACCAGCAGAGATACCAGCATTTGGGCTTTAGCCTCTGGAAGGAATAAAGAAGAAAAAGATGCATACAGATGAAAGGATGAAGAGGGGGACAGGGTGCTGATGGAGGTTGATGGAGTAACTGAGGCAACTAGGGAAGGCAGAGGTGATGATGATCAATAGTTCCAGGCTTCTGATGACCACCACACTTGGCATGGTAGACGTGTGTGTGTGTGTGTGTGTGTGTGTGTGTGTGTGTGTGTGTTTTGTTGATAAACCTTGGGCTACTTGTTAATGTTTGGTTGATGAACCTAGGGTTACTTGTGGTGCACATGGGGTTCAAAGGTTTAATATATGTTGAGACTTGGGGGTGTGTTCCATCAGCCAGTCTCGCCAAGTCAAATATTGACTGGTTGCTTAGCAACTGATATCCTTAGAGGAAAGGACCAGCTGCAGTCATGGCAACCTTCTCTATTCAGGAAGTGGGGGGAAAAAGCTTCCTTGTAGAATCTAGAACTTGGTCATTGGATTTCCAGGGGTTTGATCTTCTGACCTCACACACACACATACACACACACAAAACATAAACACAAACACACACAGAGAATGCTGAGAGAGACAACTGAGCACTGAGGTCAAGGACGGGTCTTAGTCTAACTTAGGGTGTAATTGGCTCACGTGAATTCATGCCTTCATTTGATCAATGCTTGTTGACACAAAGATCTATTTATTTCTCAAGTGCTTTGCTTACTGTTACACTCAAGCAGTCTTACTGTGGACTTGGAGTCATGATTCACATTAAATGTGTTGCGTGGACGCATAAGCGGCCATTATACTCTGCCCAGTGCTCAAGCACATATTTGATATTAGTGAGAAAACAATATGGGTATGTTTTGATCAACACTGTCAAAGCTTTCTTTCTTTCTCTTTTCTTTCTTTCTTTCCGTCTTTCTTTGTCTTTCTTTCTGTCTGTCTGTCTGTCTTTCTTTCTTTCTGCTTTGTGTTGGTTCATGGACGGCTATTGTCTGGTAATAGGAGATGGGGATAGGATAATCACCAATCTTTGTGATGTACCATAGCTTACACACACAGGGCAGGTCTGACAAGGTCATTACAGTAATTGTGCACAAGATATTTTTATAATTTCTTTAATGTCATGGAACATGTTTCAACAGGGGTAGCCTCTGACGTGTACTGTATTAAAGGAGGTGTTGGTGTGAGGTCACTGAGTGCTGTCTGTAGGAAAAAGAACAAGAAAGAGTCAGTGCTCTTGAAAGCTGAGCCTATTAGTGATGAACACCAGCCAAGTAATGTGAATGAATGAGTTCAAATAATTGAAATAGTTTCAATAGTTTTAACCTTTGGGGCGACAATAGCCTGGTAATAAAACCAGACCCTTGTTCTACGCTTTTGTTTTGTACAGAGGGTCTGGACATTCGGTAGTAAGATTTGATTACTTGCTTGAGGTTTTTAAGTTTAAAAAGATTGGACCAGCCCCTGACTGATAACTTGCCTTGACTGGTAGCATTCTAGCTCTGCATTCACAGCGTCTCCCTCTGTTCGCTGATTGGCCAGCGAGCTCAATGGGATCAAATCCAGACAAGCTCTGTGGGGAGATAATAATCAAATGGAAGTGCTTGGCATGGCCTTGGCTCTACTAGGGTGACTAATTTCCGTATACTTCAAGCTGTGTGTTGGGTGGATGCATAAGCTATCATTGTATTCTGCCCAGTGCTCAAGCACATATTTGATATTAGTGAGAAAACAATATGGGTATGTTTTGACCAACACTGTCAAAGCTTTCTTTCTTTCTTTCTTTCTTTCTGTCTTTCTGTCTTTCTGTCTGTCGGTTCATGGACGGCTATTGTCTGGTAATAGGAGATAAGGATGGGGTAATCACCAACCTTTATGATGCACCATAGCCTACACACCCAGGGCAGGTCTGACAAGGTCATTACAGTAATTGTGCATGAGGTGTTTTTTATCATGTCTTCATTGGCAGGAGGTACTCATTGGTATCAGATTTTGTTGAACTGTGCATTTTTCTGCTGCCATTAATGACTAAGTTGCTAACGACTAATCTCTCTACCAATTTTTCAATTAGATTAATCTACGACTGATTTCCAAAAAAATCAGGTGGTTGCCATTTCGTTTGTTGTTCATTTTATGTTGAAAGCAAAGCCTTGACTCTATCATCAGACACGTTCACTGTACACTGAACTGAAGCATTATTGAATCATGAGGTAGAAATTTCGCCTGCCCTTATCAGCCCCCATGCTTGCATGCTTGATTCCTTTGCTTCACATGTCAACATCACAGCATGTGGACCCACAGACACACACACACACAAATGTTATCTTTCTAGATGTGTATGTGTATGACATGCCTCAACACAGACATAGCAGAGCAGACGACAAAAGAGACTATGAGGGGGGAAAATGTAGTGATGCATTATTGAATTGTGTGTGTGTGTGTGTGTGTGTGTGTGTGTGTGTGTGTGTGTGTGTGTGTGTGTGTGTGTGTGTGTGTGTGTGTGTGTGTGTGTGTGTGTGTGTGTGTGTGCGTGCGTGTGTGTGTGTGCGCGCGCGAACATGTGTGTATATGTGTGCATGTATGTGTGGATGTGTGTGTCCCTCAGGACTAAATAGATGATGGTGTTTTCGGAAGGCTTGCGTAATCAGTGGGAATTAGTGCAGGAGGGGTTGGGCGAGTTCATTCAGCCAGAGAGACCATGAGGAAATAAAGCTCCCTTTCCCCTCCTTTCCCCTCCTCTCTTCTCCCCTCCCCTCCTCTCCTATTCTCTCCCCTGCCCTCCTTATCACTCCCCCCCCTTCCCTCTTGTATGGCTTCTCAAGGCCGAAATGAAAGCAAAACGCTTCAGTTTGTTTTTTGCGGATGCCCAAGGCCCTCTATGATCTTATTACTTGATGTGGGGCAACCAGTAGACCTTACACTCACAGCAAAACAAGGTCAAGGTGTCCAGTCACCAACCACACTATATACAAACACACACACACACACACACACACAAACAAACACCCGCATCAACAAAACACTAAACAAGTAGCCCATAGTTCATCAACAAAGCGCACACACACACACACACACACACACACACACAAACAAACACCCGCGTCAACAAAACACTAAACAAGTAGCCCATAGTTCATCAACAAAGCGCACACACACACACCCTTTCTTACTCTTGTTTCTTGGTAATTTGTGGCGTGTGACGTTTGACATCCATCTCCAACTGAATTTGTATGGCTTGTATTGCATGTAGACTGATCTCCATCTCCACCCAGACAGCCTGGAGCTTTTAGGGTTTTTCCCATTTTTTTTGAGACTCTGGGGCCGTCAGCTGACTGAGCGAGTCACGTTCTTCCTAATCAGCGCTGGAATGCACTCCCTAGCGCCCCCTAGGTCACGAGACCTGGGCACCACCCCATCTAAGGAGAGGGAGGGAGGGAGGGAGAAAGGGGAAAAAAAACATTGGTTGTCTTTCTAGGTCGTTTATTTCTTTTCAAGGCATTCAAATAAAATATGTCAGCCTGTCTGCTGACCCTGATGAGTGTTTCCCTATTGCTTCCTCCACTTTAGTAAAAATGTGAGCATTGTTTGTGCCTTTAGTTAGTAACAGGAGTCTGTAAGCTGGTTTAACTGGAATATGCAATTCAACTTGAGGATAAAGGCACATTTACTCCTTTGTTATATTCAGTGCACGTACATGTAGGTTAATTATTATCACTAATCCCAGTTTGCACAGTGAGTGAAATGACTGGTCTCAAACGTATCAAAATTTGTGTTTGTGTGCAAAATGTCTGTCTGTGTTATTGTTGTAATCGCTGTTTAAAATTTTTTAATTAAAATTAATTAGAAATTAGTGTGTGTGTTTTTCTTCTGTGATTAGGGATGTAACTATATAGAATTTTAACACCATTATAGTGAAGAAGCATCACAATTATCAGTGTTATCATGATATTCTTAGGCCCTGTTTACACATATCTAGATATTTTTATAGATATCTTTTATAGATATATATTTTTTATCTGTTTATTTTTTTTAACACGCTGACATGTGTTGACATGATGACATGGTTTGAAAAATCTCTTTGGAGGCTGTTTTAAAAAATGTCCGTTTGAGGTGGCTTAAACTCTGTTGACGTGTAATTGAGGGGCCCAAACCAATAAAAAATATCGTACATGTAAACAAGGCCTTAAAATGTGAGCAACATGGTGGCCCAGCGAGAACAGTAGTGATTATTTTTGTGGGTTAACAATATAATAGTTATTATAAAATTAAAACATTTGAATTATGTATTTCATCCTGATGCTTAATAGGAGATATTGCTTAACTGGTTATTGCATCTGTAACGGTGATGTATGGTTTGTAACCACTCTTTCATGCAGGTACGGTATCCGACCGGAGAATGTCATTGTGTATGGCCAGAGCATCGGCACAGTGCCGTCGGTGGACCTGGCGTCTCGGTACGAGAGCGCTGCCGTCATCCTTCACTCCCCCCTCACCTCTGGCATGCGAGTGGCCTTCCCCGACACTAAGAAGACCTACTGCTTCGATGCCTTTCCCAAGTGAGTCTCTCTCTCTCTCTCTCTTCTCCTTTGTTCTCTCTCTCTCTCTCTCTTTCTTCCTTTGTTCTTCCTATCTCTTTCTTCTCCTTTCTTTCACCTGTGTCTGTCTATTTTGTGTCGCCCTATAATGACATGACGCTTGTTGAGCAATACACACTAGACCCTGTTCTCCAGGATGCAGCATAATCCCCTGTATACTGTATGATTAATTTACTTGGGCTGGAAACATTTCCCCCCCTGCCTCTTTGCTGATTTCCAGGGGAGAGAACGTCTGTTGTGTTGCTTTGATGGCTGTAGCATATCAATAGGATGGGATTGAGCACCCTCTAGTGGTGACCTGATCAAATAATCAGTCTGCAAAGCAAATGTTCATAAATGTTGTCATTATGACAGTGACATGTCATAAGCAGTATTCTGATATACTGGATTCTTTTGCTAATTTATACCATTGTGCATTGATAAGTATTTAGTCATTTGCAAGTAAAAATGAATTGAAACAAAATTTTGTTTCAACTTGTGTCAAACAGTGTCAGTGTTTATACTCTTTGCTTGTTAGCTCATTGAAGGCAACAGAAGAATTCTCTGTAGACACACCTTAGATGTAACATTTGCAGATAGGATAGAAGGATCTTCTGAATTAAAAAAATAAAATAGTTGATATTATCCTCACTCAACTTTGAAACCCCATTTGTTTCATCCTCCAACCCCTATGCCCATTTCCTAGCATTGACAAAATCTCCAAGGTGACGTCTCCAGTCTTGGTGATCCACGGTACAGAGGACGAGGTGATTGATTTCTCTCATGGTCTGGCCCTGTACGAGCGCTGTCAGCGGCCCGTCGAGCCCCTGTGGGTGGAGGGCGCTGGGCACAACGACGTTGAACTTTATGGACAGTACTTGGAGCGCTTGAAACAGTTTGTGGCGCACGAGCTGGTGAACTTGTAGACGGACTCTCCAACATGCCAAGTACCTGGTGGTCTCAACTAAAGCAACTGTGAACTTCAGAAAGCATTTTTCTTTTGATTTTCTTTCAAGTTGTATTTTTTTGTTAATGATTTTTATCTTTTTTTATCGTTGTTTATGTTGAATTGCACAGTTGTTGGAGACAATGTTTCATCCAACTTATGTTTTTTTTTTTTTTTTTTTTTGTCTTTGTTGTTTTCATTGCAAGTGGCCTTCTTGCTGCCTTTCAGTGGACATGGTGATCCATGGTAACAACACTTGACCTCTTCTTTGGGATGGCATGTGCAGGTCAACTATGCTGGAACTAGTACCAGTCAGTATCCTGTGATCCCAATGTCGATGGAACCGGAAACCATTCCGTTGCGGTCACTGTCTTTTGCAGTTCTGTTTTGTTCCTCTTAAATGCTTTTTGGTGTTCTAAATAACTGAGTACTGTATGGAAGTTAAAACAAAACAACAAATCCCTGACATACATGATTGCAGTGCCAGTGTTGCCAAGTTCTCTGCATATCAAAGCAGCGATGTGTGAATTAAAACTTTTCACTTTGTATGGACATGTTTATAGATCATCTAGAAAGATTTTTTTGTTTCTCTTAATTCTTTTCCCTTAGGTTGTACATGGAGGGGAAAAAACGTTTCCAAACTAGATGACAGAACTTTCCTTGAGATTTGAGAAATGCTGGACATAAAAAAACAGCTATTCCATCTTATGCAATCATATCGTATCTGTCCATTCTGTGAACGCGTACGGACACCATGAGTAGAATGCTGTCCCAAGTATGGCTGCTCCAGAAGCTTTGTTGTGCGTCTCCCACACGACAACGTCATGCGCTGACACTAAAGTAGCTCTGTAGGGGAGTGGGAGTGGAAATTTGCCAAGGTGTATTGTATTCCCCCCCCCCCCCCCCCTTTTGCACATTTGTCTGTAGTCATTTCAGCTTGTTGGATTTAGACAGCGAGGATGCTGTAAGCTTGTACCTCTATGTTAAAAATCACTTGATGTCAAAGCAGCAAAATAATATTAACTACTCAGAGTTGATTATTTATACTGCACTAGATGCTCAGAGAACCAATATATTATTATTATTATTATTATTATTATTATTATCATCATCATCATCAGACAGTTGTCTTTTGCCATTGTCGCTGTCTGAAAAGTATATATGGACATGTATTGTTACTAGATGGGTAGCAAGTATTCCAATGACAAAATGAGATGTGGGGGATTTGTAGAGAGAAATGTTTAATGTTTAAAAGCCTCACACAAACATTACTTTCTTGACAAAAACTTGACATAAAATTACTTGTCATCCATTTACATTTTGCAAGTAATGTATTTTTTTTATTACTATTTCCTCCTTAACTTTATTACCAAATGGTAATAATGATAATAGCAGTTGTTATTGTTGTTTATCATCGTCATTATTATTACTGACATTACTGTTAATTGATTACTATAACATATAATTGGACTAATCAGGTTGAACTACACACTTTAAACTTTCATCCTGTGTATTTTCTTTCACATCTAAAGATGTGTTTCATTATTGAAGGAACTTGTAATATGTAATAACATTGACTATAGTTAATACAGATGGTTACAGGAAATAAAATGAAAACAAAAGAAATTTGTTTCTTCTTCAGATGAGGTTTTCCATATTGATTTAAACTTCTGTGTGGTGTGTGTTACACAAAGCAACATGATGTCATTTGCCTTTGAAGGCCACAGTGGAAATGTGTTGATTTGAGTAACGCACACTTAATAACTTAATTAATAAATACACTGGACAAACAACACTATCTTCACACAATTATTCTTTGGTATATTGGTATATTTGTGCAAGACATGGAATGTAGTCCTTGAGTCAAAAGGTTGGTACTCTCTGAGGGCACTAAGGTACATAGAATTGGAGAACAAGTGTTGCGTTAGCTTTTTATATTCCCTTGAGTTTTAACTAGTAGATATTCCTACAAGACTTCCCCAGGTGATGTTTTTAAAGAAACAACACAAACTAGTCTATATGTGTTCAGAGTAGCCTATCTCTGCCACCCTGGTTGCTCAGTCCCCCACTAGCGACAGAAAGTGGCAACAGCGGTACGTACCCTTCGACGTGTGAGCCGCGGTCGAGGCCCCTCCTCGTCAGCTCTCATGTCCAATGCTTGCCTCCCATCTCACTTCCTCTCAGAGTCTTGCCTGAGACGGGGGCTGGCCGACCAGAGCCCCGAAAGAAGACACCATGTGAAAAAGTATAAAATACACTAAAACCTATCCGTTAGTTGTTATTTTCGTGCCGACACTCCCGTGTTTACGCGACAAATAAGGCTGTGTGGATGTGAAAGAACGCATGGCAAGGGAAGGGACAGCATAATCTTGCGAAAGGTAAGGTCGATCAGTCAGCACTAACGTTACTACTAGTTTGTTGACTGTTTAGCAAGTGAATGAGATTCCACAACGCGAGCCAACACTGGCTCGCTGAATAGCGCGAATTGTTCAGTGACTTTAATTGTTGTTCAGAGGTAAACGATAATGATCGTCAAACCTAACAACGTAGGCTAAAATGAACATTCCAACTCCAAGAAATGGTGCAACACTGGAAGATTGCGATGCGCTCTGTCACCGGTATAGTCATTGATAGTTACATTGTGTCTCCCTGTTGGTGTTAAATTGTTAAACAATAATTATGCAGCTTTTAGGTCGGCTCATTTGATTTTTCTATTTCATGAAACCACTGGCAACTATGTAGATTGCACAGTAAGAGTTGAACATTTTCAGTCCTACCTAAATTAAGTTAACAATAGTTGGTAAACTGATTGAATAACTGTATCGTCTGTGCAAGTAATTGAGCGAGAGATGTCTGCATCACAGCCAACCAGCTATACGCCCATGTCTCTTTCTTCAAACTAGAGCAGTCAAATTCCTGTCACTCATTTGAGATGTGCCTCATCTAAAACAACCTGAAGGATTTGGATCTCATCATTAACATCATCATCCTTAACTGTGTCAGCATATTTATTGAGAGATTGGCCTACTCTTGATGTTGGGGTGCCCATGACATATGTTGGGTGTTTACAAGCCCTAAACCAGTCAGTTGTTTGACTGCACTGCCTGTCTGAGCTATCCTGTGAGGTGGAGTAGTAGTCTCAGTGTTCCTGCTGTTTCTCTCTCAACTCTTTGAAGTGAGGAAGACCCTCAGGCCACAGCCACTTCTCCAGTCTCCTATTAGCCAAGCCTCCGAACATCTCTCATCTGTTTGGCTTTTCTGAAGGTTACGCTCTACTCCCTGATTATGCTTTATGGTGCTGCCTTAGAAAAAAAGTCTTTTTAGGAGTTTGAGGGGGGCTACAGTGTATCATCAGGTCTGCCCTGAATTGTTGAGGTTTGTTGTGGTTTTTGTGGGCTGCATATACATCTGGTTTTAGACAGGACACGAGTTGGTTAATCTGGAGTCGCTCTTATAGAGAACTAAACTGGTCTTTCCATGGTAGTTGAGAGGTAACTTTCTTTTACTGAGGTTCTTTACTCAGTAAAGTATAGGCTGAGTCATCCCATTTACTGCTTTATCTTATTCCTAATAGAGGAAGCCAGACTCATTGTACAGCCAAAGGAATTGCGCAATCAAGAACACCTTTGAGCTCAATGGCAGGAAAACAGAGACAGTTCTGAGAACCAGAAATAATGGAATGTTTTCTAAATTCTCAGAATCCAGTTTGATATAGCTTGGCTATATTAAGCAGTTGGTATGTGTTTTAAAAGCCTTCAAGTCATGCAGATGTCATGAAAAGCTTGTATTGCATTTTTACATAAACTGGCCAACAGATGCATGCACTTTTGAACAGAGGTTTGTAAACAGTGAGTATTTACCACAGAACAAGCCCTAGATGTAGAGGTATTTGTGTCACTTGGTGTCAGTGTGGCATTAGGTAGTTGGCCCCTCTTGTAGAACAATGTTATAGGTTTATTTGGATGAGGTAGTGTTGCAACATAGTATTTCACTGAAGAGCATTTTTACGTACTGTGTTGGCTATAATGCTTAAGAGGTGTTGGCCTGGTATTACGAAATACATTTAGCTATGTGCAGTGAGATATGTTTAAAGTTTTACCATGACAAATAGCTCATGGGGATTTTCCTTTTCTGTTCTTCATCTCTTTTTTGAATTCTTCAGTTGTAATCCCATCTAGATTATTGAACAATAACATAAGGATTCAATTAAAACAGGAAATAATTGTGGATTAGTAAATTATCACAGGATGTACCCAGACCCAAACAATTGGTGTTTGTAAACAGCTAAGGATTTGTGGTGGTGATTTCTGATTTTTTTTTGTCGGGGGTGTTGTAGGTTTGTGACTCCTAATTGGTTGCAAAGCGCTTTCTTTTCAAGTGGGACGAAGCATGAAGGCACCCACATACAAATACTTAAGATGCAGTTCTCTGACATCCACAAACATGCTGCACATCTTCAAACAAACATTGAAGAGTGACCATCAAAACAAGCTCAGTGGAGTGCCAACAAGGCAGAGTAGCCTTCCAAAAGTTTTTTTCTCGGTCATAAACACTTTTATTGTGAAATAAAATGTGTTCTTGTGAAGTGAATGTGGGTGGATGCTGTGCTATGTGGTCAGCAAACACACAAAACAAAAACAAAATTACTTAGCTAATGATCTACATTGCGGTTACGCTGCTATCTGTCTGTTCGGTGTTGAACTGTATGTTAGCCTGCTGCAAATTTATGTGATCATAGACACCATACTGTGACCATTGCTTTAAAGGAGAGATCTGTGAATCAACCCATAACACTCTTGTTCCAGGTTGCCGTGTGCTGTCTGTAGGAAAAAGAACATGAACATTTTATTAAAACTAACTAGCTGATTAACACTAACTAGCTGCTGATTCGTTATTTGGTCTATGTTGTATCAAATTGATATTTTCCTACTGACAGCATTCTGTGACTTCAAACAACAGGGCTATAGATTCACACCACATTTCTCCTTTAATGCCATGACAAAAGTTCTCATGTACTATAGTTCTCTCTCTCTCTCTCTCTCTGTCTCTTCTTCCTCTCTCATCTTATCTGTCAGATATCTGTCAGACAGATATATCATGCAGGTGAGTGATGGCCCTAGTCATATCCCCATGTTTGTGCCTCCATCCAACGGAAGCCACCGGTCTCCCGGATATGTGCCTGGCAGAATTGTTCCTGTACGCTCCCCTCCCCCGCCCAAGGCCCCACCTCCACCTCCGCTAAAGCCCTCTGCCCCACCGCCTGTGCGGCCTTTGACCTTTAACATGTCAGAGGGGAGTCAGGGAAGGGAGTCCACTCAGATTCCGCAGAGCAACAGAAACGCCTTCATCTTCACAGCTGTCTCCACCGGTGCCTTTCTCCTCTGCCTCACCCTGGTCCTCACACTTACCCACAGAGATGTCCTTGATGGTGAGTGTGTGTGTGTGGGGTGGGGTGTGTGAGAGAGAGAGAGACTGTCAGTAAGTGTGAGTCTAAAGTGTGAGTCTGAGATTGTGCCTGTGAGGAAGTGTATGTGTGCATGAGACAGAGAGAGAGAGACAGAGAGAGAGAGACACAGAGAGAGAGACAGAGAGAGAGAGACAGAGAGAGAGAGACAGAGAGAGAGACAGAGAGAGAGAGAAGGGGAGAGAGTAAAAGTTCAGTGACGGGGGGGCTGACTTATCCATTTCATTAGCTCCATAATCCCTCTGTGATTCCTGGGAGTCCTTGCCAAGCTCCATGAGAACCTTCAGTGTGACATACACACACACACACACTCCTAGAGTCACTTTGAATGTCAGCGAAGCAAAGCAAAGCAAATACTGCTATATTTATAGGACCTATACTGGAAGCACAAAAGACCATAATTGATTATTTACTGGAAAGATTTAGGCCTCCTCAGGGTTAAGGATGATTCAACACATTTGATATGTCCTTTGTCAATGAGTTCATGCTAATAATGACTGCATTTTCTGCACCTGACATTGAACAGAGAACTGCCCCGATCATAACCCGTCTCTGAACAGCTGGAACCCAGGTCATGACCCTCAGAAGGTGGTGGTGGTGCAGCAAGGTCAAAAACTCCGACTGGACTCCTCTGCCATGCTTTTCTCACTGACCATCAAATCGGGAGGTGAGTGCGTCACATATGCCAGGGGTCCTGCTCTCAGACCACGGGTCAACAGGGGAATGTTTGCTTTGTCACGGTCAATGATGGAGTACTACAAGATATATATGGAAAGTACTTTAAATTACGGTTGCCATGGGGGGGTGGGCGGGTGGTCTCGGGGTTATTGTTGGGAGAGTAAAGAGATTGACTGGGTCTTGAGACAGCTGTATTAGATGGGGTGGCTGGAATCCTCCTGCGCTAAAACAAGAACTCTGGCACATTTCAGCCTAGATGTTGTTTTAAGAGGGCTGCATGCACTTTCATTCAGTAAGAAACTGACAAATCAGATATGAGCAAGCGAGCCCTCTAATATCACAAGCACTACAAAATGTAGCGGTCTGGGCATATTTGGTTTTTTATTTTGACAGTATAGGATATGCCTGGATCACTATGTTATGTTGCACTTACGATATGAACAGGCTGGCTTGCTCATTTGTGAACAGATTTTTGTCATTTTTTGTATTGAATGAAAGTTCCCCATATGGCAAATTATGTGTCTATCTAATGTGTCTCTGTCCACCACAAATGTCAGTCACTCACAAGATCAAATTTTAAGCCAGTTTCATTTTTTGTTTTTTTAATGTTTTGAAGGCCTGGTTGTCTTTGCGGACAGTTCTGCTGGATCTAAGAACATTACCCTCCAACTTCGACACATCTTGATTCAGGATGGCGGCGCCTTGCACATAGGAGGCCCCAAATGCCGCTACCGCTCCCGTGCCACCATCACCCTGGTTGGTCGATCCGACGAGAGCGCTGTGCTGGAGGTGCCTGGCTTTGGACGCAAGTTCTTGGGCGTGGCCCCGGGGGGCACCCTGGAGCTCCATGGCGCGGAGCGCCTTTCCTGGACATTGCTGACCCGCACTATTCCCTCTTCCGGTCTGGAGAGAGGTGGCTACTCCTTCCAGCGGAACTTCAGCCGTGGTATCAACCTGCGCGTGGTCGACCAGGACACAGCTGCTGTCATCTACTCTGAGCGTTTCGACACGCACGAGTCACATAATGACAGCCGCCGCCTTACCGAATTGCTCAGGAGCCTTCCAAAGGGGCGCATCGTCACCCTGGCTGTGGGCGACTCCGCCGTCAAAAGTCTGCTGGAGGAAACAAAGAAGACCATCCGGAACCTTCTGGGGAGCACCTATGTCAATGACCTCCGATACAGGTGATCAGCAGTCCCTATTTCACAGCAGTTTACAATAGCTGACTTTTACAAATGTATGCATTACATTTGCCTTTATCCAAACTGACTCACATGTGTCAATTACTTCAGGGCTAGTCTCTCATAGAGCAGCCTCAGGTTAAATGCCTTGCTCAAGGGCACAACGGTGGCAGCTGGGATACAAACCCACAATTGTCAGTCTACTAGCATGCTTGCCAGATTCCTAACCACTACCACCGCCCCACTGAAACACCAAGATGCTATTAACTGCCAGTCAGTCTGTTCACTCACATTAAAGGTACAGGTTGCAAATCTGGTGAGGTTTGTTGATAGTTGAGCACAACAGCCAATCAAATGAAACCCCTCCAGACTAGCTGATGTTGAGCGGCTGTAGCAGCTGGAATCGCAGTGTTTGTATTTTGAGCGTGTGCGTACAGTATGATAAACAAGCCGAGCATGAGGAACAAATGGCTAAATCTCACCAAACTGGGCTATAATCACAGATTGTACGTTTAATGCCCAGATCGTTTATTTTCATCCCCACCAGCACTGCCAGACCTAAAACGAATCTCAAATCAATCTAAAACTAATCTGTGACCTCAGAACACTAGCAGTTTAAAGATGCAGTCAGCAGTGCGGGTGGAAATCGTGTTTGTTTATGTTTACATGAGATGTAGCTCACCCCCACATTGCTTTCCAGTTTTTGAAGCCTGGGTATTGTAAAAAGCCCTGAGTAGGCAGAGAACTAGTGAGTTACAGTTACATTTATGCATTTAGCAGACTTTTATCCAAAGTGACTTACATTTGTCAATTATCAATTACATCAGGGTGAATTATCCCTAGAGCAACTTAGGGTTAAGTTGCGCCACTACGTTATAGAAAGTGTTATGTGTTTACAAGTGTTTACACTAACTGCACCTTTAATGTTGACAAAGGAACAATGTAAAAACATTCCATTAAAGGGATGTTCTCAAAGATAGATAGTCGGAGTTCTGAGTGAGTTAGAATTGCTGCCTGTATTAAAGGGGCAGGACAGGATGTCTCCCACAAGCTCAGAATGTAATGTTAAGACATTAAAATAGTATTAATGACTATTTTGTCATCTATTTGGGGTTTTTGAAATGCATGTTTTTCCACTTGCACTGGTTTCTCTCTCAAATCTAGTGGAGGTGTGGCACTGTGAATTATCTCTGGGCGTGGTGAGGAGGAGACCCTGCTGATTTTGTGCCAGATCTGAGTTCACACTTCTCCCGATGCCAAACAGACCAGTCAAGTCCAACATAAAACGAAGGATCTGACCACAAAGCGTTCAAAGACAGTGCTAAAACACTAAGACTTGCAGTGTTGACAAGTAGTTAATTATACAGTGTACGTTGCTGTGCAAGTAACTAAAAACAGCTAAGTGCTCCCATTACATTTAATCAGGCCCTTTCTCTCTCTCTCTCTCTCTCTCTCTGTCTGTCCTCTGACACATACAGAAGTACACACACTCACACATAGTTGCAGGGCCACTTGCAGGGTCATAAGGTCAACAGATTACATGGACATGGGGAAGAAATATGTTTGTCAGCATACCAACCATTAGCATAGCAGTTATCTGCCCTGTGTCCTCATTCCAGTAGTCAGACATGATGGGAGGGAGAGAATTCAGCAGGAAAACCTCCCCATGTTTCCGATGGTCCCATTCCAGCAGGAAAGCCTGCTCTGGAAGGTTACACAGGCCCGCTTCCAGGATTTGTGTCAAAAAAGCTGACTTTGTTTATACGGTTCCCTGTATCCCCGTCCAACAGGGCAAAACATATGCTACCCATTGTAACAGCAATCTAAGCAGTTACATTGAACTCTCTCTCTCTTTCGCACTCTCTTTCTCTCCCTCTCCTTTCCTCCTTTAGTGGAGCATGGTACTGCAGACTTGGGTTTAGTGCAGTCTTGTTTGAGATCATTATCCAAAATGTCACAAATACTTACATATGTGTCAATAAGCCATTGCGAGTTTATAGATGCCCAAAAATGTATCAAATGTAATGCGTGGCTTACTGGGTACACTTGAGGAACCAGTGGAAGTCACTTGTTTGGTTTGAACATAAAGACTATATTTAACTTAGTCAAGCCCCTTGTGAAAAGGTGAACATAAAGACTCTCTTCTCTCCATCGGACGAATGGAAAGTCTGGGTATTTATTTAAAATGAGCTGCTACTCACAGCATCTGTCTTTTGTTGACACTCTTGGAAAGGGGGTGCATTTATTTGGGATCAGAAAAGGGCTCTGCGTTTCTGAACAGCAGTCCATGTCTCTGCTCTCACATGTGGAGCTAAACTCAAGTTCGCTTTCTTCTTTTGCAGCACTCAGAAACAACTTATGCACACATCTGCAATCCAAACTACATGCTTTAGGGAATCCAAGTAATATTAATCCCTAACTTGTGGGCTGTGAATGTCTTTGAGAAGGTTTTCACAAGTGAGTCTGAGGGGAAAAAATGTCCATCTGTGAATGTTCTGTCCTAAAGCACCGGTTTTCATTAGTTCACTCTTTAGGAAATTGATCCTTTAAGCAATGACGGATTTTGATGAAATGCTCCCAAACTTCCCCTCCTGACAGGATGACATTAAGTAAATACAGAGACAAAGGAAGAGTTGAATACAGCCCCTCGCTTGAGCGCACCCATACACCGAGGTTATTTTGTTTTCAGTGTACTTTCTAAACACACACATTTTTTTTTAACTACCATCTGTGTTTTCTCAATATAACCTAACAATACCACTGTTTGTAGGTGTAAATTAGGCCAAGCATACTGCTGTGACTTAGTTAACGAGCCATCTTAATGAGCTGTGCAGCTTCAAGGTCACTTTATGTCTTTGTGAAAGACATATCTGATCAGCACACATTTCTGTTTAATATGTGCATCTTATTTTAAAAAATCACATGCACCATATTTCTGCTAATTGAAAGTTATTGTATTTGTGAGCAGTCATATGCTGGATGTTGTAATAGAGGCGATTAACAGAGATCTTGATAAAAGAGATGACCCCTGACCCCACCATCACACATGGTGCTTTAATTTCAGACCAGGGTGGGACCACAGATGGTTCCCTTTTCCATAATGGCACTAGGAAGTGCCTGTGTGTGTGTTTCTTTTGATGTGGAAATGGATTGCCATGAATGTGTCCTGCAACAGTGCATGTTCCAACATTCATGAGGCCGTGAAGCATAAACCGACCCTAATAACGTCACTGTGGGGTTGACCTTTGCCAGTTTGGAATGAACTTCACCAACTGTTCACCTTTTGTGTTGTTGAAAGCTTCTGAAATGAATTGCTGTGGAAGGTTGTGAAATTATTTCACCTTTTTTGTGACCGTTCCACTATTTGGGACAGGATGTGTGTCAGTCAAATATTATCAAAGGGCTGGGCTTTTGTTTGAATCTCGTGTTTTCTAGACACCGTGTTCATGTTGAAGGTGACCATTAACACTTCAAACTGTGTTTGTGTAGGTGTGATTTGAGCATATAGTCATTCAGCAGACACACGCATACATGCTTGAGTATATAGTCATTCAGCAGGCACATGTACACACACACACACACACACACACACATCCAGAGTGATAATAGTGAAAATAGCTGTGATATTTTTGTCAGTGTGCAACTTTGAGCATTTTGGGTAGATTTCCCCTTCTGCATGACTCATGAGGAAATTATATTATATAGCACGCGTCTGGTCTCATACGCCCACAGCTTCTGTCATGGTCTTAACACAAATAGCACTAATGTGTGGAGATTAAACGCAATCTGCAATTCTGGCAGAGATGGAGCTGAAATAGTGTAACTTGATCCAAGGCAACCTTGACAACCTTAAAAAAAAACGTGATTACATACATCCTCAACTCAACATTTCCTAAATCTAACGAGTGGTTGATTGCTCAGTCTTCAAAAGAAGGCCAGTTGCCCTACAAGGCAGCAATCATGACTTCCATCAGTCACAAACGTTCTCAACACAATGCTCTAAAGCCATGGTGTTCATATTTGTACCAACCTGCATTATGTTGCAAACCAGTGCATTAGTGCCCCATTGCACCAGTAGCAGTTAAAACAGTTTTTAAAACCAAGGCGGGACTATAAAAAAATCTGACATCAGTCTTGTGCTTTCGTGGAAAAAATGGGGGGACTGCTGGAAAGTGTTGAGTCATCACTCTGTCTTAAACATAGTTCTGCCCCAGGGACCTCATGTCGTAGGCAGTTGGAAGAGCTCTCTGAGACAAAAGGGCAAACTGGGAAATGAAGAAAGAGAGAAGAGAAAGGGGGAAGGGAGAGAAGGCAACATATCTACAGCATTTTGCAGAATAGACAGAAACACTTACATGGATGTCAAAGTGCCGCTGTGCCGCTGAGAACTCACTAACGAGATGGACATAAATAAGTCTAGAGAATGTGCTTCAAATGAACTTCAGTTGAACTGACAACATCTGAAACTTTGCTGTGGAGTTCAGAGCAATTAACTTTTATAAGGTCTTTTTTATGTGTGCTTTGGCCTTTTATAAACTCCATTAATATCATGTACTTCCTTTTGTTAGCTTTTTAAGCCTGTTTCTGACAGTTTCATGGTATTTCTATTTTTTCTACTGGTCATACTTTAGTTTGCTGATGAGGAACTTCTGTCAATTTTTGTCACTTTTTGTCCTATGACATCTAAGAATCAACTAAGAATCTTGTAAAAGAGGAACATTGTATCTCATCGAGAGATAACTTATTATGTAAGAGTTTGTAAGCACACAGTATCTGTCTCTGTGTCTAAACACTTGTGCCATGCTATGAGTGTTGATTAATCATGTCATCCATAACTCATGATAAGGATGGAATTGTGTAACCATATGTGTGTCTGTTGTGTTTTCACAGGCAGGCGTGGGCCCTGGTTTCGGTGGTTGGCGGTGGCAACGCCTCATGCACGGAAGATGTGCGGGAGCACGAGAACCACGACACTAGCGGGAAGGCGCTGGCCCGTCGAGAGTTTGTCACCGTGGATGGCATGCGCTTCTCTGTCTCTGCGTACAGTGAGTGGCGAAACGGTAAATCGAACAAAGCATGGGCTTACTTCACTGAACTCTACACTTACCGTGTTAAAGTCCCTGGAGTTCCTGTCTAGAACTTTCCAAAGCTCTCTATGGATATGATTTCTGACATTAAACCGCTGACTGGT
Organism: Tenualosa thibaudeaui; assembly: GCA_027481765.1. NCBI lineage: Eukaryota > Metazoa > Chordata > Actinopteri > Clupeiformes > Clupeidae > Tenualosa > Tenualosa thibaudeaui. The sequence goes on along the minus strand of JAIFZK010000203.1, from coordinate 279,085 downwards.
TTATGCACAACATTTAGGGAGGTGCCCATACCGCTCTGCGGTTCTGCCCATGCTCTGCAAAACCACAAAAAGTTTTCTAGTTCTGAGTACTTACATCCTGCAGCCTGGTATGCTTCAGGGCTGAGGGCTGAGGGTTAGCCTACCCAGACCTTCTACGTGCTCACTCTGCTTGGCACTCTCACAATTTGACTAATGCCTGATGACATGAAATGTGAACTGTGAATATACGAACATCACATACATATACCTGCCATTTAGCATGTTGTAAATGAAGACAAATGTGAGCATTATGTGCTCAAATGTTAGCGAGACAGCATGAGTGCAAGTCAACAAGTGTTTAGTAGCCCACTGTGGCTTTCCCTCTTTCTCCTGAATCTCTGTTTTTATTCTATTCATTAAGTGCCTCCAAACCCTCAGCTCAAATATTTATGCACGCTGTGGGAGTGCCAGGAGCCTCGGAAAAAAACACAAGCCACCGTCCGTAATCCCGACCTTCTTGCTCAATATATTCATACGCTTTAGCCATCAAGAGGGACATACAGTCAAATGTCAAATACAGCCGGCTCATTATGAAAGATTTCCATCAGGGCTGAGGGCAGCAACAACATTTCTGCTCTCCACTCTCAGAACATCACATCGGTCCAGAGGGGGAAATTGTCCCTGATGCTTTACACAGCACAACACTTAATAGCCCTGATGATGGTTTGAGGGAAAGTGGACAATTACAGGCTTTAAAAGGTTCTGGGAATCCCAAGCTGCCCAACGGGATGCAGATACTATCAGGGGTCCTATCTTTGTGGAGCATCTCATAACTTCAAAGGCATTCCCAGGCCTTAGTCTTCCTGTGTTGTTGCAGAGCAAGATCGTAAATAAGGCCGCCAGGACAGCAGAGAATGAGAACTTTCCGGCATTGAAGTCTGCTCTGTTGTCCCTCCCTTGACGCGTCAACTCTGCAACGCCGATGAGTGTTTGTCTCATAAACAAATTCCAGAATCTCTCTCCACGGTCTTTCAGGTCTCAGCAGTGTGATTCACTGCCGTTAGTTTAGTTTATGACGTTGTTATAGTGATGTATAAAAAATTCTCAAGGGTCATTAGAAGCCAACAGGGCACATTTGCTCAATTTCAAAGTATTCTACTCATGTTTTACTCATTGTGAAATAGCATTGCCCCAGTGCAAATGAAAGCCATTATCTATCCTTGTGTCTATAAACTAATAAACACGGTCTAATATGATGTAGGCCAATTCAACATTGCATATAAATGAGGTTAATTATAGTAATTGTATCTCCTAAGTGAATAGATGCTCATGTTTGTCTCTATGTATGTATGAATCTATCTATCTATCTATCTATCTATCTATCTATCTATCTATCTATCTAGTGTATCTAGTGTATCTGTCTATCTATTTATCTATTCATCTATCTATTTATCCTATGCTCTATCTATCCTGTCTCCCTGTTCTCCAGGTTTTCCCCAAACTGGTTTCCAGGTGGACGCAGTGGACCAGGTAGTGCTGAACCTGCAGGACGACGTGAGCAGCTGGCGCCCGGGTGAGCGGGTGGTGGTGTCCAGCACTGACTACTCCATGCACCAGGCTGAGGAGTTCACCCTGCTCCCGTGCCCACACTGCAGCAGGAAGCAGGTCCGGGTGCAAGGTAAGGGCGCGCTGCACTGGGAGCGCCGCTGAGACCGTGTGACTAATGAGTAATGACCCCCACTTCCTGTCCATCTGTTTGACCTTGCGTTCGGGCTACCGGTCATTTTGGAACAGACTGGCCGGAGGACACGGAGTGTCTTAGTCATCTTTGGTGGAAGTGCGTCTGTTTTGCTGCGGTGTGTGACCAAAGAAAGTGATATTTTCAGTTTAAAGTAAAGTTGACTGCACTGCGGACTTGGAGTACCTGGATCGACCAATTTAACTTTAAATAATATCACAGTTTGATTGTGAGGTTCATAACTGACCAGCTCTGGACAAATAAACCATCTGTAAACCTTTGTCAAAATTAATCATGGCCTGTATTTAGTAGTAAGCTACCCTATAAATGACCACATTTCTGCAGCTGGTGAGTTAAAACAAATAGTAGTGATATGTTTACAACTGGGCATTTAAAAGGAATTTTCCAGTGAAAAGAATGGAGTCCTTTGTCTGCTTGTCTGTAAGAATCGTCTCAGTATCAGAGTCTTCATCTGCTTGACTCTCCCTCATAACTCCTCTTCCTCATGTCTCTCTTTTACCCTGTCTCTCTGCCTTACTTTCAGACCGGCGCTGGCCTGTGCAAACCATGTCAAATCACAGCATACTCAGTTCTCTACAGATTGTGTGTGCGTGTGTGTGTGTTCGTGCATGCGTGCGTGTGTGTGTGTGTGTGTGTGTGTGTGTGTGTGCGTGCGTGTGTGTGTGAGCAGAGATTTCTGTTATCATGGGCCCAGAGGACTGAGGTGTAAGGACAAGAGACAGACAGACAGAAAGAGAGAGAGAGAGAGAGAGCAAGAGAAAGAGAGAGAGAAAAAGCTAATCTGGTTGTTTGTCCCTGACACTTACCCAGGGAAGCCTCAGTTCATGCACGTTGGGGAGGTCCTGGATGGGGTGGACATGCGAGCGGAGGTGGCCCTCCTCTCCAGGAATATCCTCATCCACGGAGAGATGGAAAATTCCTGCTATGGAAAGAACTGGTGCCAGTTTTTCAACCATGACACATTCGGGGGACACATCAAGGTGTGTTTGTGTGTGTGTGTTGGTGTGTGTGTGTGTGTGTGCATGCATATGTGCCTGAGTCTGACTCTCTCTCTCTCCCTCTCCCTCTCTCTTTCTCTTTCTCTCTCTCTCTCTCCCTCTCTCTCTGTGTGTGTGTATGTGTGTGTGTGTGTGTGTGTGTGTTTATTTGTCTAATGCACCCATCTGTCTTGAGTGCTCATGCTGAGATCTCTCACATTGCTTGTCTTCACGTCAAACGCCCCATGTGGTTAGCGAGGCCACTGTGAAAGCCTATTAGAAAACATGGCCTATGTGGTGTGTACTGCATGCTCCAGAGTTAACACCAAATTCCCCACAATTGGATGCATTTCTCCGTCCTCTTCTCCTGCCTCAGTAAGTCTCCGTAATATTCTGACCACATGCAGTGGGTGAGTGTACTAATGGATTCCTTTAGCAAGGCCTCAGGGTTCCCAAGTCTGAAGCTGAACTCTCCCTGCACATGTTCTTCAGGGTTTATCTGTTTTAAATAACACTGCCAAATAATAGGAAGCAGACACTAATTAAAGGCAGTGGTGTTTGGGTCAGTCCTGTTATTGGTCGTGTTTGTGTATGACTTCAGTTCATATTAAATGAGATTATAGTACATTTTGTGCTTCTCTTACTCTCTTTCTCTCTTCTCTCTTTCCTTTCATCTCACTCGTATTGCTTTCTTTTGTTGCTTTCGTTCCATTGTTCTGTTTCTCACTGTTTTTCTCTGTGTCTCTCTGTCATTCTTTCTTTATCTCTTTTGTTCTTTCTCTTTGACTATTCATCTTTCTTTTCCGCTTTTCTCTGTATCTTTCTCTGTCTCTGCACCTCTCTCACATCCTCTCTCTCTCCCTCCATCCCTGTTCCCAGATCCAGGGGAACTTCTCGTCGGTGCACCTGTCTCAGGTGGAGCTCAAGCACATGGGCCAGCAGCAGCAGCAGGGCAGTTACCCATTGCACTTCCACCGCTGTGGAGACGTGGACGAGCGGGGCGGCTACTCTTCCCCCACCTACGTGGACTCAGTGTCCATCCACCACTCCTTCTCCCGCTGCGTCACTGTTCACGCCACCAATGGCCTCCTGGTAAGCGCTGGTGTAACGGTACTCTATGTCTGATGGTGATACAACACGCACAGTCGATAATGATGCATTCATTTAGTCCATGTGGATAATATTCCATGGGACTTATCCGAACCTAAAATTAAATCTTCATTTTGACCACAATAAACTCTTTTGTAATCAAGTTGCAGGTTCAGCTTTCATGAAATTGCGTCATGAAATTAAATAATGATACAAAGGTCAAGTGCTGTTGCTGCTCGCTAGTAGATTGTATTCACTGATAAATACATTGAGCCTTGTTGATTAACCATAGAAGAATACAGAAGCATGATAGAGTGCAGTTGAGGGGCTGTTGTGGGGAACATGCTGCCTGATCTGTGATGGTCCACAGTCCTCCGATTAGCTCGGTTCTGTTTCCCATCCTGTTTCCTCCACCAGATAAAGGACACGGTCGGCTATGACGCACTGGGACACTGTTTTTTCCTGGAGGATGGGATCGAGCAGCGGAACACCTTCTTCCACAACCTGGGCCTGGTGACCCGGCCAGGGACCATCCTGCCCACTGACCGCAACGACACTCTGTGCCAGGCCATCCTGGACAAGGTCTACAAGAACTATGTGCCTACACCAGCCACCGAGTGCAAGTAAGAGGATACCCACACAAATTGCAAAAGCAGATGGATGTGTCAGCATCAGCAGGGTCAGATGTTCTTTTGCCAAATGTTCTTTTTTCACAGTAGTTGCCTCACCCACTGCACAAAAAGTCAGAAGTGTCACGGAAGGAGAATGAGGAATTTGCCAAATTTGGCATCAGGGTTACTGTGAATTCTTCAACATTATTTTATGAGGCTGATATTGCGTGTGCGTCCTTGACATCCATCCATCCATCCTTGTATTTACACACTGTGTGCAGACACTGTTTTCATCACCTTAGCCTTAACTGTGTGTGATATCATTCATATCATATCCCTCCTGCGTCTATATTCATGCATACTCAGCTGTCTCCAGTCCTCTCCTGTCTGGTCCGCTAGCCCACCACCCAACCCCGCCCCCACCCCAACCCTTTTGCTAGTGCAGAGATAACATGACATTAGACAGAGGCCTCATTTCCTCCAGTATGACAAGAGGGGTCCCTCCACTTAACCTTGGAATAACATACCACCCCCCGCCCCCATCAACACTGTGACACAGAGAGAGAGAGAGACCAGATCCCCTAGCCCCTCTCTCAGAACTGAATGTGCTGTGTGTGTGTGTGTGTGTGTGTGTGTGTGTGTGTGTGTGTGTGTGTGTGTGTGTGTGTGCTTGTGTGTGTGTGTGTGGAGAAAGAGAGATAGGTTGTGTATTTTATTTTAGGAGGGGGATTAGTAGTGTGTTTTGGAGGGCCCCCCTAAGGCTTGGGTTCTGATTAGTGCCCTTCTGTAACAGGGATCGGGGGGCTTGATGGGGGATCTGAGGAGAACATGTGATTTTTTACACTAACTTTGTCTTTATTAGATGCACACACAAGGCTGCAGCAGACTAGGGATCGCTAAGCTTTCTGCAATACCCCCTCTCGGTAACACTTTACTTATAAAGTTAAGTGTTACTTATAAATTTACTTATTTATAAAGCTCAGGATTTACTTATTTGTGTAGTAATATGTCTGTAGTTACACCAGCATAGCGGTCTTATGAAGGTGTAAAATGTTGGTATGTACATGGTTACTACCAAATGTTATGACATAACAACACAGTGATGAAAGCAACTAACCAAGTCATTGTAGTGGTTAGATGGTAAAATTAGTACACTGAAACAAATGAAGTGATTTCACAGAAACTGCATGGTATCAATGCTGTAAAATACACTATTGTCTATTCCTACTTAATTTCTCAGCTGTGGTGACTTATGTTTGCCAAGTCAGCTTCTTTAAGATTGTTAAAGATGTCAAAGGGATGTTTTGTTGTGGAGTAAAAAAAGTAATACAAGTTCTGCAGTCCAGATATTTGTCTGTTATATTCAATAATTTCAGCATATGGTAGCCTGTTTCACATAGCAGATGGTAATAATGAAGTAACTGAATGGAAATAGGTGATTATGCATTTTACAGCTCTGATACTGTGTAGTTTCCTTAAAACTACCTCATTTATTTCAAGGTAAGTACACAAAAACAACACTAAATGCCATAAGGAAGATACTTGATGGGTATGTCACCACAACTGAGAAATTAAGTAGGAATAAGCAATAGTGTATTTTACAGCACTGATATCATGCAGTTTCTGTGAAATCACTTCATTTGTTTCAGTGTAGTAACAGGAACAATATGTCATTTTACCATCTAACTACTACAATGACTTGGTTAGTTGCTTTCATCACTGTGTTGTTTTGTCATAACATTTGATAGTAACCATGTACTTACCAGCATTCACACCTCCTTACAACACCACCATGCTGAGGTAATGACAGATACATTACTTCACAGTAAGTAAATCCTGAATTTCAGTAATAACACATTTACTTCAAATAATTACCATTTCATTATACCTTTAAATCAACGCAGTTTTCATTGTTATTGTAAAAACTGCACAGTAATTGTTTGGGAACTGCATGGTATTTACTTGTAATAAGTGGCAAAAAATAGTATTACCATGAAATTATGTATATATTACCATAAAATTACCCACTTATTATTGATCTGTAAAGTAAAGTGTTACCAAGTCATTTAGTGGCACAAGCAGGGCTGGTGGTTGAGTGCAGGCCTCATTATGTGTGGTATTCATCATAGTGGTGTGCGTGTGTGTGTGTGTGTGTGTGTGTGTGCGCGCACGTGTGTGTGTGTGTGTGCATACGCATCTCTCTCTGACCATGTCTGTGTGTGTCTTGTAAAGGGCGGTGTCTACGTTCTGGATTGCCAACCCCAACAATAACCTCATAAGCAATGCTGCTGCAGGCTCCCAGGTAGAACCCCACTTAGTGTCTCTCTCACTTTTATGAGATTAAAACTGAAATGAAAATGTATCTTAGCTAAGTTGTTTAGCTTATTATGCTTCCCTTATTGGCTGCTTTGAAAAATACCGAGGTGAAATATGCAGTACCTTGTAAGTAGGTGTGTCTGCAATAATGAAGTTAGATTATTCTGTGTAGTGTAGCCTTTTGAAATTACTTCAGGTAATCTCTGGATAACACAGAACATTATTGCGTCTTAGTTTAGTGTTTGTTTCATTATAGTTGACATTAAATGTGTGTGGTCTAGTTTAATAAAAAGGTAATAAAAAGGTAATTTCTGAAAGGAATGGGTCTGTCTGGTGACTGATCCTGTGTGTTTTGTAAATAGAAGAGCTGCCAGTGTCTCATCCATAATTTATTAGATTCTGAGGAGATGACCTCTCTCCATTGCCACACATGTGAGCTCAATTTTGACTGGCTTACCCACAGCCCATAGTGCAAGATGGTGTATGTTTAAATGTAGTAATGGAGCTCACATGGTGTCAGCAATTACAAAGATCACAAGTGAAGTTAACTTGATAAAGCAGGTATGAGAGAAAGTGTGTTAGGAAACAAACTACTGAAAATGTCAGCATCTTTGCAAGGAACCTGTGGGATGACTGTCTTTCACTCTTGCTGTGTGTGCGTGTGTGTGTTTGTGTGTGCCTCTGTGTGTGTGCCTCTGTGTGTTTCTACATGCCTGTGTGTCAGGATGCAGGGATCTGGTATATATTTCACAGCATGTCTACGGGCGACTCTCACGGGCTGGTACCAGAGACGAAGGCTGAGCTCACTCCCCTGGGAATCTTCTACAACAACCGCGTTCACTCCAATTTTAAGGTCTGACACTGCTGACCAGCCTGTTGCATACTGGACTTATTGAGCTTACACAGTCAGTCACACTATGGTTATCAGTGATTTCAGAGAGTTTTTGTTTCTAGACAGACACACGGGTTGTTGCACTGTGCTACACAGGGACTGTAGAGTCTGCTGGGATTACAACTGTTAATAATGTCTAATCAGAAATAATATATTGTGTTTCTTCCTTGTGATTTTAACACACACACACACACACACACACACACACATTTACACAATGCCAAGTAACCATGCCAGTGGTGTATTTGTTGCTGGCACTCCACAGTGCGAGCAGGTTGATGAAGAGAGGCCTGTGAGACCATTGTGTTATCTGAATAGCAGTGAGAAGAGGCTACACAATGAGAGAGAGAAAACACAGTGCATTAGTATATCTCAGAGAGAATTAAGAGAGAATCATGTATCTATCTCTCTTTATCTCTTTCTCTCTCTCTCACACACACACACACACTTTATATAATATTGGGTGTATTATGTTGTATTACATGTGTTTTTACAATGTCCCTTACGCCCTGCCCCCTCTCTGTCATACTCTGTCCCAGGCTGGACTCTTCATTGACAAGGGGGTAAAGACCACCAACGCGAGTAAGGCTGACCCCAGGGAATACCTGTGTCTGGACAACAATGCCAGGTAAGGGGCACGATCTGCATGGCCAGCACTGATTCTGGATCAGCCCATGTTGATTCAGACAGATTGTTTACTGCTTCCTCAGCTCACCTTCACACGCCTGTCTGTCCATTGACAGATTGATGTTATTATGCAATGACTTTTATTAGCTTATTTTCCCTTTGCTGAAATACCAGGATGATCAGTGCTGGGTCATACAGGGACTGTGTATTTTTAAACAGCCCTCCCTTGTACACGCGTCAGCTTCAGCAGACACAAGAGAGTGGGTTTGTGTCGACAACTGGGTTTTATTAACTTCTCATCACCTGCCAGAGGGAGCTGGGGGCCACCAACGCCATGGTGGTGGTGGTGACGGCGATTGTGGCGTCAAGCAGCTCTCAATTCTCCCCCACCAGCACACACACACACACACACACACACATATTTACATATACAGAAACACACATTCAAAGTCAGTCTGCGTGTAAATCTGACGTGGCTCCTGGCCACGTGTGTTGCTGCCTGCCTATTAGCTCCCTATTTGTAACTCTATCCAGCCCCTGCTTCCAGAAGGGGAGCAGCTCAACAGGCTTTACACAGACACACACAAACACACAAACACACACACACACACACACACACACACACACACACACACACACACACACACACACATATACACACACACACAGAGGAGGGTCTACTCGTGCCGCTTGTCTGCTTTGTAATGGGGCCAAGAGTAGATTGAGTTTCAGACACAGGGCTTCTCGGCAGAGGGATATGAAACATTGCCACAGCTGGAGAAAAGCTCAGGCCTCCTGCTGTGTGTGTGTGTGTGTGTGTGTGTGTGTGTGTGTGTGTGTGTGTGTGTGTGTGTGTGTGTGTGTGTGTGTGTGTGTGTGTGTGTGTGTGTGTGTGTGTGTGTGTGTGTGTGTGTCTGGTGGGGAGAGATTTAGAGAACAAGAGCAGGAGTTCAGACCTCCTGATGAAGTGGTTGATCAGTTTGTTACTCCTGTGAGTCAGTATGAGCCCTGATTTTCCGATGTTAAACATCTGTTAAGACCACAGTATGCGCATACAGTACATGCACATGTAGGCAAAGGTTGTGTGTGTGTGCGCACGTGTGTGTGTGTGTGTGTGTGTTTACGTGTATGTGTATGTGTGTGTGTGTGTGTGTGTGTGTGTGTGCATGTGTGTGTGTGTGGTACACAGGTGTGTGTTTGTGTGTCTTTGATTTAAATCACATCTTTACCAGAGTTGCCACCCTCTTTGCATTCCCTTCAGGAATTTTGCTTCTCCTATATTCCCACTCCAGGTTCCGCCCACACGAGGACGCGGACCCAAACCGGCCACGCGTGTCTGCCCTTATCGACACCCTCATCTCCTACAAGAACAACGACCTCGGGGCGTGGATTCGGGGCGGTGACATCGTCATACACAACTCCTGGTGAGTCACTGGTGAATCAGCTTCTCCAAACAATCATCATCAGGTCATGACTTCCATATGTACTTATTGTAGCTCCACTGCACTGCCATATGGTGATAGCACTGACTGTACTCTGTACTCAGACAGAACAAAGTGCTGCAGGATTTCCTATTAGTGTAATGGTGTTCAGATGTGTGTTCTCCAAGGCACTGTTTATGACACTGATTTAGATCCCAGATGGTGCGTCTCATGTGTTTTGTTGTCATTAATTAAACTGGGAGATTGAGTTCTTTGATTTTTGATTTTCTTCTCCTTTCCTTGCAGCTTTGCTGACAACGGAGTGGGGTTGTCATTTGCCAGGTAAGAGCTGGGTGGTGTGTAGAGGGCTTCAGTTTTAGCTCTAACTTGCTCAGGTTTCCCAATTCTTCCTGACAACCCAAATTGTCGGTCTCTCTCAACTCCAACTTCAGTAGGGATGACAGTAGATCATGGGTTCTTGCTTGTAGCGAAGGATGTTAGTGGTGCAACATCTACAGACGCCTTTGTGTGTCATATTGTGTCAGTTGGGGGTTAAGCGGCAGACAGAGAGTGAGCCATTTCGAATGGGATCAGAGTGTATGCAGCAGCAGGTCAGCAGAGAGATGACTCAGATCTAACTGTTGTCTGGCCAATGTCTCTCACTCACATGGAAGTGTTTCACTCATGGAATGTTTGGCAAGCAGGGAAGAAAGTAAGCAAGAAAGAAGGAAATGGAGAAAAATTAAGAAAAAAAGAAATGGAGACCTAGTATTGTTCGCTTGAAGTATGGGCCTGCTTTTGCAATACACTTTTTTCTAAGATGCTGTACATTACAGTTCACTTTATTGATTTTGCTTTCTCATCAGAAAATGTATGTATTTGTGTGTGCAATATATACATATTACTTAACCAATGACCGCTTGCAGAATTATTTTTAGATGACAGTTGTGATGGATGAATTGATGGATGAAAGGATTTATAAACCAGTTGATTAGTGGATGGATAAATGGATGGATGGATGGATTTATCACTGAATTCATCCAAGCTCTATGTAACTCAGGCCTGTGTAGATGCACATACTTCAATATAATTGACCTGAATTTCTATGTTCAATAAATATTCCATCTCTCTTGTGTGTTTTAGTGATGGCAGCTATCCCAAAGATGAGGGCTCCAGTCAGGAGGTCTCCCAGTCACTGTTTGTTGGTGAGAGCCGGAACCGTGGCACTAATGGAGGCCTGAACAAATACTGGGGCGTCGGTGGAGTGGATGGCAAGAACAGGACACTACCCAGAAACAAGTGAGAAAAAAAAAAGAGCAAAACAAACAAACCAACAAAAACAGGAATAAACCAAAGAGATAGATCCTTTATTAAGGATTGCAAGATATATACTTATACACTCAACCCAGATAAGGGCAACACAACCAATAGAATAGACATACGGGGTGATCCCCAGATTCAATCACTGTGATGTAATATGCATCTGTGTGGTGCATAAAAGTTGAGAGATGTATCCTCAAGTGAGCAGGAATTAGGTATAACATCAAAGGATAGTCACAGGGATAGTGCAAAGCACAGTAAAAAACAAAGAGACAAAAAAACAAGAAAGCTCCAGCAGTTTCCAGACACTGGCCTATGGGAGATCCGTTACATGCAGATGCAGCCAATAGATAGGAAATGGACTAGGAACCCCTTGAGGTCCTGTGAATGGGAAGGGATCTCTGTGACTCTGGAAAGACGCCGTCAGTCAGTCCATTGTCGGCCCCACCCTTGAGTTTCCTGTTTCTATCTACTGTAGCTCCCCACGGACCAGTTCTTGCAAGCAAAGACCTGGCAACATTTCAGTCCCTCCCAACTCGAATCGAAACTTCAGTCGCAATGACAGTAAATCTCAGGGTCTTGCTTGTAGCGATGTATGTCTTCCTTGACATGCTCATTTCCTATTGGCTGGAAAGATCGGCACAAGTTTCTTCGAATTCCCTCCGCTCTTAATTTTGGACGATGCAGAATTTTAATCACGACATGTCCGACCACACCTCCACAGGGACTCTTTAATATGGCCTCAAAAAAATTACGCGCTTCACTCTGACTGGTGACAGCGTGGCGCACAACATGGACCTATAACATTTGTCACAGGCCAGTGAGATTCTGGATCTTGAGAGCCAGAAACAGACAGTCTATCGTTCACGGCCAAAAGGGAAAAGTAGAGAGGATCCATTTTAGATAGGAATGAGAGACAGAGACAGAGAGATGGAGGCAAAGACACACTAATAGGCTAATCACACTACTATTGTGACAGGACAGTGCTCTTAAGTCTTAAGTCTTGGTGCAATCTACTACTCAGCTGTGTGCTGTCAGGTGGGTTATGGTAGCTAACTGCATGTTCTGTTTCCCTCCAGGACATTCCCCATTCGAGGCTTTCAAATCTACGACGGGCCTGTGCGGCTGACGGAGAGCTCATTCCGTGGCTACACCCCGACAGCAGAGCGTTTCACCAGCGCCGTAGGCTTCAATCTGAAGAACACCTGGCAGCTCACGCCTCGCAATAACCTCTCCTCCCTCAGCTTCTCCTCTTCTGTAAGCAAGAGCACTCTTGCTCCCTTTTGTCTTTCTCTCTGTCTGTGTCTCTGTCTCTCTCTCTCTCTGTGTCTGTGTGTGTGTGTGTGTGTGTGTGTGTGTGTGTGTGCTGTTTGTGTGTGTATTAAACTGTAAATCAAAATCATGCTGAAATTCCAGTATCTATACAATGTCCACTCCTCTGGAGCTGAACTAGCAGTTGTTAAGATGGTTTAGTTCCCAACAAAAAATAGTGCTAGAAATCAGTCCTTAGGCAGCCTGTCCATAAGCAGTTGTTTACTTTACACACTTCCTTTGTGCTGTAGTCTGGCGTCACTAAATCTGGGATGGTAGTGCCTCCTGAGGGGAAGGTCTGACAAAGGCAAGAGCCTCAGGAGGAATTTTTTAAATGGGTCTGAAAATGAATAGCTGAAAATGGATGCCTCTAATGAGACCTTAAACTGAACACTTCCTAGTGCCCGTCCAGCCCCTGCACCCCTGCTTGGGGGTGCCTTGTGTGGTCACAGTATTTCCTCGCCTTGACTCTTCGGCTTAAGCTGCAGTACTGCTGGGCTCTCTTGGGGAAGGAGAGGCTTTTGTCAGGGGAGGTCACTCTGGTCTTCATTAAGCACTCTGACACATGCATAAAGGGGCCTTTGTGAGCTGCGGAGATACTGTAGTCACTCAGGGCTGGGGAGCTCGCCAGGGAGACGGCTCTGAATCAGCTTGCCTCACTTGGGGTGGTGATAGGAATATTGGGCCCTATGGAATTACATAATTTGTGAAGATTGCTGTTGATGTTGCCAAAGATAAGTAAATAAATAGCAGTATTTAGAGAAAAAAATATGCATACATTCAGATGGATCCAAACCCACTCACACACATACATACACATGCACATACACCAACATAATAATGACACTAAATTATGTTAACCATTATGTGTTTTCATGATGACACAGGACATATGGAAGCATGGAATTATTCCATACATCAGTACACACACACACACACACACACACACACACACACACACACACACACACTTCTTACCGAGTTCAATTTTTTACGAGTCATGTAACTGCAGTCATATGATGCTCTGGCGTATGCCTTCCTTGCACTGGTCTACTGTCTCCCTCCCGATGGCATCTTGATCTTGATCTTGTTTACAGTGAAAGCAGGAAACAGCAGCTTCGGTTTATCCTTTCTTGCAGACATTGTGTCTATGTTTCTTTGCTTGTAATGTAAAAACGATGAGATCACCCCCTAACTGTTGCAAAAGAGAATAGACCCACTATGCCTCTGACACGATCAGGAATTTAGGCTTTCTTTTAGTGCCTTGTATTTTGCAGCCTGGTGAGGACAGTTTGCCATTATACACACATGAAAATAACATGCATGATCAGGCTTCAACAGAATACCTCTGAGCCAAGTCAAACAGGGTTTAGCTGCATCGGTTTGACAGAATGAGGGCCTGTCTCCACAGGTGAAGCTGCCAGTGTTTTTTGGGAAGCCGGGACAGTGGTTTGAGGAGAATGACCTTGACGGGGACAAGAACTCCATCTTCCATGACTTGGATGGCACTGTGAGTGGCTATCCCAACACGTACGTAGGGAGGGCTGACAACTTTCTAATCCAGCACCCCAGCTGTGTGAACGTCAGCCAGTGGAATGGCGTTATCTGCAGTGGACGCTACTCCCAGGTAAACAAACTGTCTGCATGAACTCTTCCTCGTTCATGGCGTTTTGTATGTTTGTTTATTTGCAATAGGGCAGCTATGATAAATCAGCTATTCAGTGAATATCAAATTAATCAACTATTTGGTAATTATTTTCGATTTGTGCAACTTAGTAAATAAAGCATTTGACCTTTTATGGCATATGGATGAAACAAAGAAATTTGCTTTAGCTTTTGGGAAACTGACATTTTCATCAACAAGTTTGTAACTTTTTTATATTTGATTGAACAATTAATCAGTTAAATGACGGGATAATAAAGAGTTTGAAATACCGTTTGAATAGGACAGACGAGAGGAGTGTAGTTTGAATAGGACAGACGAGAGGAGTGTAATTAACCTGTACCAGCTCATCTATCTGTAGAACTATCTATGACCTTTCACCAGAACAATGGACTGCAAATTTAAGAGACCTGATGGTCTGCCACAAAGTCAAATAAATCACAAAAATAACTCATCATACAGGTGTATGTGAAGACTCAGGGAGCTTCCAACCTCATGCTCTCCATCCGTCGAGATGAATACCCTGACCGTCCCATGGTCCTGCGGGGCATCAACAGCCAGAGTGCATCATATCAGCAGTACCAACCCATTCTCATGATGGCTAAGAGCTATACCTTCCACTGGGATGGAGCGGCACCCAGAGAAATTGTCCTGTCGCTTATTAATTTTGACAAGTACGTCACTTTGACAGCTGGAGTTGTAGTTGCTATAGTGTCTATGTAAGAGTAACATGAGCTTGTCATAAACATGGCACGGCATGTATCATGAACATTAATGACACTTTTTATAGTGATTTATGACTGTAAAGTGTCATTCATTTTTTGTGATGTAAAGTTGACACTGTTTGGGATGCAGACATTACAACAACCAAATGACTCTTAATTACAACAGTCATAAACATCAATGAAGTGTCATTAACAGGCTCATGTCACTTATAGACACCTTCAAGTAAAGTGTTACCACAATCACTAGCCTCAATATAGCGTATACAACAGACAACACAAGCACATTCATTTATCTGCCTTTTGGCAACATGGGGTATTGTTCAGCAGCCCAACACAATCAGAGAAGCTGGGGGCTGTTGTGAGAAAGATATAAATGAGTTCAGAAGGAGGTCAGCAGCAAATAAGAGGCGACAAATCCACATTGACACCCCTCTCCTCATTTCCCCAGGGACGACTGGGCACTGGTGGGTCTCTGCTACCCGACTGACACCACCTTTCAGGTCATGTCTGACATCAACGACCGCCAGAGCAACACCTTCTCTGAGATGGTGGACTACGGGCCTGTGAGTTCACTAGCCGAGCTGCAGAAACGCCCACTGGAGAGGAAGTACTATTTCGATAACTCAGTCGGGTGAGTAAGAGAAAAAGAATCACTGTTTCGCTCTTGTTTTCTTTAGGATCACATCTGTACACTTACTATGCATCAGTGTGTACCTTGTAAGTTCAATAACCCTGACCCCATTCTGTGTTGATTGTGGTTTCCTGCTTCTCCAGGCTGTTGTGGCTGTACCTGCGGGCAAGGTACGACCGCGAAGGCCACAGCTACTGTTCTGCCAAGGGCTGCGAGAGGGTGAAAATCACAGCCAGCACCTCCTCCAAGCAGACATGTGACTGCACGGCCAAAGCCTACCCCAAGTACCGTCAGACACCCACAGCTGTGGTGCCCATGCCAGTGCCCAATGCCAAGCCCTGCGAGCAGTGTGGAGCCTCAAATGTAAACAAACAAACAAATAAACAACAGAAAGCCCTCTGGCTTAAGACTTTGAAAAGATGTCCTCTAATAGGGGCGTACTGCTTTTCACCATAGAAAGTGATAAACATTTGCAAGCTGTTTCGTATTTGTGAAAGCTTAGTTTGTTTGAGAGATTGTATGTAGAAGTTGCTTATTAGATTAAGTCAATGTAGTAGTGATGATCTTTGGTAAATTTCTTCTCAGCTGGTCTTCTCTAGCGAGCCGTGGAACTCCTACCTCCAGACAGAGATCAAGTCTCTGAGCAACAAGGAGGAGCAGAGTGGTGACTTGCAATCCTACATCACAGTGAGTTCAGCATCAAGTTACATTACATTATAGGAGACAGGGCAGTATAGTTGTACTACTACAGTTGTAGTATTAGACTTTGTGTGTTATGGATGTGCCAGGAGTTTATTCTTATAATGCACATTGCACTACCTTTGCATATAAAATGTGCTATATAAATAAACCTGCTTTGCCTTTCCTTGAAACCGCTGTCATTGCTGGTAATATATGAATTTCAGAGCACTGAGCACAGATTTTTTTTATTAAAATATTATATAGTTAGTAGTGCTATAGTCACCCAATTTTGCAATAAATGTGTCTTATACAGCCTATGAAAATATATGATTGAAATTCAGAGGCTCATTTAAGAACCACTGCATGTGTTTACCCTCCTCCTCCTCATCCTCGTCTTCCCTGTAGGTGAACGGGAGAAGGTTTCCTCTCACTCAGCCAGGCTTCCGTCTGGTTACCGTGGACTCTTGCTCTGGCCAAGTCACAAAGAGTCCATTGTTTCCCAAGCTGGATTCTAAAATGGACCAGTATTTGAAAACTGGAATTCCACCGAGGTGAGGATGTTTGGGGTTTGGAGAGGGTAGAGAAACTTGCTTGGGGTGGAATTGGAGAAAAAGGATCAGAACTGAAAGAGGCAGAGTTTTTGGGTTAAAACCAAAGGGTTAAATCAGTGTCTGCATTGCCAAATGGGTTGACAGCTTACATAATATGAACAATAATGAACAATAATTCATGATACATAATGCCATAATAAAAGAGGAACAGCTGAGAGGGCGACGTCATCAGTTGAATTTACACAGAATGAGTGTTTTCAGATTCAGTCATGTCATTTATCTGTGCATGTAAGCATTTCACTGGAAGATCAAGATACATACACCCAAGTTTCACCCAAGTGGTCGATGATGCGCAAAAGTATCTGGTCTCCCATCAAGGAAAAAGTATTTAAATCCTTTTCTTGTCGAGAGGTTCTTTGTTATAATACATCTAGTTAAGAGCCACCACAGTTCATTGTTTTCACTTTTGTTTCCTCACCTATCGAAGATTTTTCTGAAGTTGCATGGATGGATGGGTTGTAATGGAAATGTGTGTGTGTGTGTGTGTGTGTGTGTGTGTGTGTGTGTGTGTGTGTGTGTGTGTGTGTGCGCGCAAGTGCATGTGTGTGTGTGTATGTGTGTGTCCGAGTTAGTGAAAGGGACAATTTTCAATTATATTCACAAAAATTGCTGACTGATGCATACGCAATAAAAACAACAGCTGAGTTTTTGAGACAGTGTTGATGCCTGATTTGGTTGTATAATAGATTGGTTTGGTTTGTATCAGGTCAATAGTCCTCATCGGAACAAGAGGCCAACCTAGTGGAATCACTGACCTCGCACAATACCTGGTTCCCCTCGGAGCAGCCAAGATAGCGGACCTTCAGAAAAAAGGTTAGTTGTCCTCCTAACCCACAGCACAGTTAATACAGCATCACCTCTTTCTTTGTGTCGAAAGGCCAAGATGGTGGATATGATGCCTCTGCTCTTTCTCCAGTGAGCCTGGCTTCCTTTTGGTTCATTAAGATCCTTTTCTTGCCTCTGCTCTTTCTCCAGTGAGCCTGGCTTTCTTCGGGTTCCAGGGTGGGGGCTTCCACCCTCCCTGGGTCTCCCTCCTGTCCGCCCAAGTTGAAGAGAGCCTGGGGCTGCAGGAGCGCTACCTCCCCCTGGGTCTGGAAGAGTACGGGTGCACGCAGGCAGGGCCACCCAAACGCAAGGACCTAGACCTCCTGAGGAAAGCTCTAAACCAAAAGTGAACTGTCTCTCAATGTGAAGAAAGATGTGGGGAAAAATAGATCCAGACTGAATGAACAGACAGACTGAATGAATGAATGTTGTGAGCTTAATTTATTAATGTCAGAAAGAGCTATTGTTTACCACATTTCAAAGATATTGTAATTGTATGTTTTTGATAATCAGAGTGGGTGGCATATGTTTGTGTGTGTGTGTGTATGTGTGTGTGTGTATGTCTGTGTGTGTGAGTGAGTGACCGTGAGCTTCACGGTAGAGCAATGCACTTTTAAAAAAAAAACAAAAAAAAAAACAGCCGATTCCTTTAAACAGAAGCACCAAGAGCCAAAAAAACATGAACATGATTCATCAGAATGTTGAAAGAACACCCAAAAGCCAGACATAAAGACTGGAATCTTTCATCTGTATGCAACAGCCAACACTTTCAGGAGGGCTTCTTTAGAGTCTCTACTTCTCTTTTTCATTCTCTCTCTCTCTTTCTCTCTCTCTATGCTCTTCTTTCAGGCCATCACTGGTGATGGTATGTTTGCACCTCATCCATATTTAACAATATTTTAACATATAATATCTTTCTATCACAGTGGGTATAGGAAAGTGTGTGAAGCATCATCTGTATCATCACTGTTTATCACTTTGTGTATTTATTGGCTGTCTCTCATCCACCTTCCATCTTCCTTCTCAACTCTCTCTCTCTCTCTCTCTCTCTCTTTCCTACCTCTATCTCCCTGTCTGTCTCTCAGCTGGGTGTTTGCTTTAGGGAAATGTTTGTATTAACATAATTTCAGTGCTGCTGTTGGGCCCCAGGGAGAGAGGCGTATAGCCATGTCCTCATTCTCCTTCAGCACTCCTGATGGGCTCTGATCTGACCGGCCTCTTTCTTTTTCTACAAGACGTTTGTAAATGTTTGTAAGATACAGATTCTATATGTTCACAGTGGAAGATTGTCCTTTTTGTTGTGGCAGGCTGGCTGCGTGTGCAATGCAGGTGTGTGTGTGTGTGTGTGTGTGTGTGTGTGTGTGTGTGTGTGAGAGAGACTGACTGAATGAGTAGCCACTGAAACCCCAACCCCAGTTCAACACCATCCCCACCTTAACACATAACTTAACTCAGGTGGGTGCGAGGCGTCAGGGCTAAAGAAACCAGTCGCATCTTTGAAAGCTTAGCTTTGAGTGTTGCCAGGTTGGACCGGTTTCCATGGACTGTGCCCTCAGCTGAGCTGTCACTGTCTCACACTGATGCAAAACCAAAGCTCTGTGCTATAAAACTGGATGAAGATCAACCAGCGCGAAGACTCTGCCTCATGCTGTATAAGAAGAATGATCTTGTTTGCTTACACCGTGTCCTAACTGCAAAGGACTCGAGCAAATGTTATTGGCAAAATCAGGTTGATTACTTTATTTTAAATTGGAATATCCAAACTGAATGCTATACCACGTAGTGCTGTGCGCCACAATGCTGTGCGACTTTTATAGCAGAACCTTTGTCACTCTGTCCGAAATATTGGGTCCAATGGCATATGACTGGCATATGAATGGCATATTTAATGGACCCAATGTAGACAGGGAGCAGTCAATGCTACACAATAACCTGATGCTCGCTTGCAGGTAGGACATGGTGTTATAAGCAAAGAGAATGAGAAGAGGCAGACCTACTATTTAACCACTGCACTGTAGTTTCAGAAGACATGCATATAATGAGTGATTTTTTTTAAGGTTTTGGAAATTCATTGTGCTAGTGATGATGAATATGTAAGTTTTTTTTGTCACTGGTAAGGGTTAGGTTCTGTAAGTGCCTTTTGTTTCAGGTGTTCAGATGTTCATACTGGCAAAGTGTTGAATTACTTTCATTGAGTCTGTCATAACCAGCTTTTTTCAAGCCCAGTGTTTTTCTTCAGTGACTTCAAAAGCTGAAGCTGAATAGACATTTATACTTTTCTGTAATAAAAGAATAATCTTTTGTTCAATCTGAGTGTTGTGTGCAGTATGTAATCTGGGACACTTTCTCTTGTCTCAGAACTCAGTTTGAGTTCAACTTCACATGTTTTTTTTTATTATTTCTTTCTGCACTGAACCAGTTCTTACTTCTTACTTGTCTGAAATAGATAAGATAAGAGTAAGATCTAAATGAGAACTTTACTGGCCACTAAAATTGGCTGCTTATCTCCTGATATCGTGATTGTAATCATGTTCAGACTCATAACCATGGTAAAATAACTCTTGCTGTGCCTGTTTCTCATACACATAATGGATTTCTTAAATTTGTTCTATTATCAGATTACTCTTACTACTTACTCAGAAAAAATGGGTCAGCATTCAGCAATCTCTAACTATGACCTGTTTCTGTAAGTCAAGGAAAAGGCAGCATCTCTCCACTGGGTGGTGCTATATGAAACAGCATGTAACCCTCACCACCAGATGGCAGAGTGGGCCTGCAATGTCTCTAAACCTGACAACAAGTACACAGAGTATTGAAACATCAGAGCTAGAACATCCCATTTACAGAGTGCTATACAGATCTAATGGGTTATTACCAGTATGTGATTGAGTCTCATATCATATCTGGTTTATCCATAGTGGGAGTGGAAAACCTGTGAGTATGAGATATGGCTTCTTCTACCCAGACAAAACCTGTAAAATATTCCTGTTTTTCCCGGTTTTGCCATGAGTTAACTTCATGAGCTTTGCTATTAAAACACCTACTTCAAATTCTCCCAAGGTGCCACAGGAAACATCTCGGTCTTGACTCCTACATGAGGGAAAATGTATTAGAATGGTTCTCGGTGTTTAGTACCTTGCCTGAAGTAAATCCAGGTACATTCCAAATTATGAAATACAGCCGTGCTGCACAGGTTAGTGAGTTATCTGTCATTTGTCAACCTTAAGGCTATGTGGCAAATCCACTTGAACCTAGACACTTATTTAAATAGCTGTTTAATACACAGATATTTCCAGGAAAAGACAGAGGTGCCTCCAGAACTATCTGCCATTTGGAAATTATGTGGGATGGGATCAGATGGGACACTCCACTGGTTTTATTTCAAATGATTTCTTATAATATATCAGCATTTACATTACAGACAGTCTCTTTCCAGAGCCCATAGGTCTGACAATGATGATATGGTGAGGAGGAGAACACATGGGCTAAGATTGGCATTACTGAAGGGGCTCGTTCCGAATTCTCCCTCCATTGCCTTAAACAACTGAAATATGCTTGAGGCATGACAGCACTAATATCAAACATGCCTCATGCCCCTTAAGCCCTGTAGGACAGACACCTTTAAACCGTCCCAAAATGCCCGACTACCTACCCGACTACCCGTCCCATTAGCGGAACATCACTAAGTCACTTGAATATGTTAAAGTAACACATCTAATCCACTATATTTTCTGTCTCTCATGATGCTTTGGATAAAAGCGTCTACTAAATGCATACATGTAAATGCGTTTAAAGCTAAATGTCTGTAAACTGTGATGTATGTAACTGGCATTGTAACACTTGTGGTACCACAATGTGGTAGAAGTTGGACTGAGATGTTGCATTTTTTTCTTTTTGGGGGGAGTGGGGACCTTTTGGCATCTGAAGAATGGTGTGAAATCATCAGATGTCTGGCAGCCGATAAATTATTCATCTCAGGAGTTGATGACAATCCAGCGAAATGGGATTTCCTTTCCTCTTTTTTTTCTGGGACAGGAGTAGGAGCTTGTGAATTTTCATCACAGAGAGTGCAATTATATCAAGATCACAGCCACAAGGAACAAACAAACCACTGGCTGCTGTTTCTCCTACGACTAAGAAGAAAAAAAAGAATTACACAACTTGCATGTTATTCCAGGCTCATCTCAGAAAACACTTGGGAAATGGAATATATTTGTACAAATACAGTGTATGAACAGAGTGGATTTTTTATTTGTGCAAAGAACAAAGAAATATGGCAGTTCTCAGAGACTCTTGTTTTCTCCTGCTTATTTAAGTACTCATAAAACCTTAGAAAATGGAACAAAAAGACATCTTTTAGCATTTATTTCTCTTCTGGTCCCTTTTTAGAAATTGCTACCAGAGGCATGGTTGGCTCACTTTTCTCTTGGTTTATTACAATTCTAAAGATATGTAAACACAGAGTGCAACACATCGCACTGTTTGTTTATTTGTTTCCCTTCTATTTCTCCTTACATGCTTTACGCGCAATTTGATGTTAATTCATATTTCAAAAGTGGAAGACAACATATTTTCTTCTCCCATGAGTAAGCAGAAGCAGGAAGCACGACTATTTTGCAACCCTGTCCAATGAGAGAATAAATTATTCATTACATTATCCAATCATTTGTTTTGAAACGGCACTCAGCCACAGGTGATGCAACCACCATACAGTATGACCGCTGCCAGTCTCAGGTGCGGTTTGGTTCAGCAGGCACACAGACAAACTATGATGCTGGCATGACCAAGCTACCAGTGACAGTTCCGCTGGGAGGAGGGAAGAGGCTTGTGAATAATTAAATGAAAAGGAGAACAACAGGGGTGCGTTGCTATGGTGGCCACCTCCTATGGAGGGCACTTGGAGGGGTAAAGTAAATGTCGGCCCAGTCGAACGTCAGGCAGGCTTTCCTCCCCCAGTTTCCTGAAGTGAATTATCCCTTTACGAAGCATACGTCTCTGTCATAAACAAATTCCATATTTGAATTTGCATCATGGTTATTCATGTATGCTTATGGCATTTATGGTTATGCTCGGGGCATGACAGCACTAATATCAAACATGCCTCATGCCCCTTAAGCCCTGTAGGAAAGACACCCTTAAATGCCCCACTACCTAAATCCACTCTCCTACCCCATTATCCTAAACACCAGAAAATCTGTCACTTCTCACAGAATATTCCTTTACTAAGTACCATGTGTATCATGGACAGTACATTCATAATTATAACACTATATGCTTATAAGACAAAATTTACACTGTATATTTACTATACATGCCTATACTACCTATCACACACAGTCCTTTTATATATGGCTATAGATGTCTCCTTGGTCTTTATCCAGGTAATTAGCCAAAATGATGCACACATACTTTTGTAAAGTCATATGTGTTTTCTGCCAACCTTTTTCTGAAGTGAATTGTCCCTTATGAAGCATGTCATAAACAATGTATTTCCACATTAAGCATCACTAAGTCACTTGAATATGTTAAAGGAAGGATCTGTGACTAATCCACTATATTTTATCCACTATAGATAATTAAACTACTGTCTTTCAAGCTTCTGAACCAATGAATTGATAACACTATTTTAGTCTATTTTAGAACTGACATCAAGATGACCATTAGTTAAATGTGCCAGAAAGTCTGCTAGATTAGAACTGTACCTGGCTTTTGTGGGTGGTGGTGTGTTTTAGTGAAGTTTTGTTAACTGTTAGCATGCACACGCAGAGGAAGTCTTGCAGTTCCTTAGTCATTGATATTCCTCCACATTATGAAGGAAGATTCACAGTGTGGGAGACTCCCACTCCATTCTGACAGCTTAGATGCCACTTTAGAAACAGATATTCACACATAAACTTTCTGTGTTGTAATACTGAGAGGAGCGGTCTTTTATGTTTTTAGTCAGCAACTGTATATTTGACATGTTTTTGACAGAACTTAGCCGAATGGGTGGTCAACAGTGAGGCAGTTTTTCAAATTGCTGCATGGTTTTGAAAATGGCAAAGACTTGGAATGCACACAACAAACATGTCATAAGAAGAAGAATAAACGGGACATGACAACATGAAAACACTAATGATTAGATCCTATTTAGACTGTCTTATAAAACCTGTGTGCAATATATTATGTTTTATTCAAATTAGGCCTACAAACATTTGTGTTTTTTCTCTACACGTGCAAACCTGTGTGCCTCTCTCTCTCTCTTTCTCTCTCTCTCTCTCATACACACAAACACACATTCACCATAGAGAGGGAGAGAGACAGGGGGACAGTGACAAACAAATGCACACTCAATTAGCCTTTAACATCAAATACCTCTCCTCTATCCTCTCCCCATTAGCTGCAACATTAACCTTATCTACAGTACCTGATGTCACTGTGTGTATGTGTGTGCATGTGTGTGCATGCTTGTGTGTGTGTGTGTGTGTGTGTGTGTGTGTGTGTGTGTGTGTGTGTGTTTGTGCACCAGCATGCTTGTGTGAATATGTATTTGGGTGTGTGCACATGCATGTATTTAGGGAATTTAATATTTGAGTAGCCATAATTATAAATATTCAAAAGAAATGTCAATCAGAGACAGTATAAAAATGTATACAGTCCAAACATGAATTTTCAAAGTAGATACTTTGAGGGCATTAGAAATCACAGGCAAATCATTTTTCACAGACATTGGACACAAATCTGAAGAAGATTTTTTTAAAAATCAAGGATCCAATTCCCAAATACAATTTCTCATGCACAAAAATAAAATGTAAGATTTTTTTTTACAAAGCTAGGATAAGCAACATTTTTTCCCCAAACATTTAGTGAATACTCTACACAAATCAATATTGGCTCTTCCCTGAGACTTTAACAAACAGTCCTAATTCTGTGATGTGGGAGTAGCTTGATCCCCAAGCAAGAGCAACACACTTCATGGAGTTTCTCAGAGAGCACTGAGGGAAGGAGGGTGATCTGAAAAAAACTAACAAAGAAACAAACAATCAAAAACGCTATTTCCAAAATAAAAGATGCTCAGAGCAGTGGTATTACTCAGCAGGTTACCAGGGTCAATCTTAGTCAGACTCCTCAGAAAAATAACGAATGCACACTTCACAAAGGCATGTGTATGCGTAGGCAAGTATTTGTGTCCTTTGTTTCTCTCTTATATCTGACAACCTATTCCAGCTGCCACCAACATCACTTCGGAGATGATCTCCAGTCTACTAAGCTCCCTCTGACTAATGCCGTTTCAAAACAGATCTATCACACAGCCAGTCAATTAGACCCAACAGTGATTTCAGAAGAGATTTAATGGCCTCATCTACGCAGCCATCAAACCGTGTAGGTCCTCATCACTGACTGCACACTGATGGGATTTAACTGATGGGCTCAGGGAGAGGGCTCCCTGTTGCCATGACACTGTGAGGGTGCCGTAAGATTCCGTGGTGGTCACCTATGACCGGTGGGCTGTTTAGGGTTCGTATAGGGCTTTTCCATCTCCATGGAGATTGCTGATGGATTAAAGATTTTTCTTAATGGAACAACAAATGCCTTCAATTGGTGTCGATCCGTGACCCTCAGAGCTTGCTGAGAGGGCTCAGGGTTGTTTGTGTGAGACAATCCATGTGAGCTCTCCCTTTAGACTGAGTGAATGGAGGTCAAAAGTTTGTCTGCCTGTAGTTTTTACTGAGGCTACAGCAAATTATTTGAATGTTTGCAGCTATTCACGACATGACACTATACATGACATTACACAACTGTGATGAAGCAGGGATACTTGTAAAATTGAACTCTTTTGATTTATAAATGCTCATCATAGGGTGTTAAATCAATTAAAGGCCTTATGGATTTATAGACCTCGTTTTTATAGCCTAAAAATGGCAGAAAGTTGGAGGACTACCTTGCTATGGCCCATTTTTTATCTGATAACAAAGAAGTGCACATAAACCTATGCAAGTTTTGTCATTTAATATGCTTGCTTTTGGTCAAAGCACAGAGCATCAGAAACTCCTATGTTGAAAGAAATTTGTTGAAATGCATAGATGCTTTGTGTCTCTTCAATTTGATTAAAGAGCACCCCAAACAAGTCCAATACTAAATGAGCTGTCAGTTTTTTAAACTTTATTTGGTCTCCATAAATGTGTCTGCTTTTCTCCAACACTCAGAGGCCTCTATTCTCTGTAGATCTTTTAGTTCATGTTTACAAAGCACTATTTTAAATTCTGTGATTTGTTTTGATAGAGCAGGTGGTGTTTTTTTCTCCAAAGATTATGTAATGTTTGTTTGTATGTTTGGATATATTTTGATTTTTGAAAGAGAGCCGTAACACACAGCATGTCTCATTCTAGCAAGGTCCTCTACCTTTTGGCAGTTTCATAAATCAAATGATTTGGCACACCGCCTCTCACTGTGATGACAGACAAGGCATGAAACCACAGAAGACAGAGGGAGGTAGAAGGGAAAAGATAGTTAGTGGAAGGTATACATTTGCTGCCAATTCACTGAGAAATGAAGAGAGAGACATGAAACATATATACAGTAGGTGGATAAAAATCCTCTAATTTCTATAGGTGCCTGAGGACCATGGGAGTTCTCTCTTCACGCTATAGGATTCATACCTAGTCTCCACTCTACCCCCGAGCACCCCCTACCCCCCTTCCTTACCGCGGCCCTCCATGGGGGCCTGTCATTTATTCATAAGAGAGAGAGCACTCTAAATTAGCCCTCGTTAGTTACCTACTGTTTGCTTTATTTTATTTGACATCATTAGTCCCCCACCACCTCCTGCCCTCCCAAATAAGGAACGTTTTTTTATAGCCCCCTCACCTAGCAACCTACATCACAGAGGTGCTTGTTGCTTACCGACCTACCCCCTCTCTCTCTCTCTCTCTCTCTCTTTCTTTCTCTCTGTCTGTCAGGCCCCCCTTGGCCTTCCCACCACCTCCTAGCACCCTCGCCTTGCTTAGAGAGCCAAACGGTTGCAGGTGACCCAGGTGTCTCCCATGCTAACCGTGATAGCCACACTTCCTGTGATGAACAGGGAGACCCACGAATGTGTCTTCTCTCTTGTCTTCTCTCTCCCGCACTTTACTGACTTTCCGCCGACAACTTTTCAAATTTTTTCCGGTTTAGATTGTGAGGTCATGATGAGAAAGGAGAATCTTCTTTAATTAGTTGAAGTTATTCAGTGTCTCCAGCTGTGGGGTGGTTTGAGTGAGATAAAAAAAGCTTTTTGTGGAAAGGGGGGAAGTGGTGTTTTGGCATTTCGCTGCCCACCTCTGGGAACTACTGGATGTCTTGACAGTGGGGGACTCTCTGCAAGGAAGACGCTGATGTCAAAGTAGTCGTCTACGTGCCTGATTTTTGGTTCAAAAAGGCTTTCCACCTAAGCTGTCACCAGTGCCTTCAAAAGGAAAGCACTGTCAGTACATCAAGGGATATTTTTTTTTCCTTTTTCGAGGTTGGATTGACATTAACATCTTTAGCAACAAAACTTCAGAAGTCATCCCAGAAGAGAAGAAAACAGAAGAACACTTTTAAAGACCATCAAACCAGTAAGTGATTTATCAATCTCATTTGTTCCTCACATCTGTCTCTTCTATTACAGAGCTGTTTTAAACAACAATGTGACCACTGTTGAGTGAAATGCTAGTTGGCGACATTTGCATCATTTATGACTTTGCTTGTGTTTAAGATTGCTCCCAGTCCTTAAAGCACCAATGGATTAATATCAAGTCTAATTGGTCACTGTGGTGTGTTTGTCACTGGTGGCACAGTAAATAAATGATAGCTGTTGCTCCCTCACCATCTGTTGATGACTGAGCCGGCTGTACAGAATGAGACCATATGCTCTCGGAGGATCAAGCACTTAACTCCATCGCCATCCTCTCTGTCTCCCTTATAACGTTGTCTTTAAAGATTGTCCTCATATGACTACTTCCACCTCATCTTTGTCTTTACATCTTTTTTTTTCATTAGGGTTGTTTTAGGAACAATTATGGGCATCATTATCATAGTAGCAGTTGTCATCATTGTGGAAAATCCTTACCCTTTTTATTAGCTTTAATGTAGTGCAGTTATACTCATTGGCATCTCATAAACAGTGTTACTCTAATTTCTTCTCAAACTTTTTCACATCATTATTTTCGCCACATAGAGCCAGCTGCACAAACTTCTGATGCGTGAGATCGGTCTGCAGCAGTGATGTGGTAGTCTGTGGCCTTTCCCCCCTCAGTGTTGTGTCTCCCTCATTAGACAGCATCCCATTGACATGTTAAATCCTGTTCTTCAGTGGTCAGACATAACAGAAAGGTGTTTGTTTTCCGTCAGGCAAATCTGGTCTTTCAAACTCAAAGTGTTTTATGTTTTATGTAGTCTAGTTGAGCTGAATTGCACAAGGTTAGACTACTAGCTAGAGGACTCTTATCTCTTTTGTACATCTGAGAATTTCTCATTTTTATACACAGGTGAGAGAGAGAGATGGAGAGAAAGAGAGATAAGCAAGGAAAGAGAGAGGGAGAGATCTGTCGATGTGCCAAGTGAATTATTGATGGCATCAGAGTGCTAAAAATGCACCCACAACCTTTTTAGCATTCAAAGAAAGCAAGTATCAATTAGGCTGACTAGATAAACTGTGTCTCAAGCAAGTACCTCTGATTTTTCAACCTGGCCTCAACAGAACAGACTGTTTTAGACTATGTGTGTAAAACCAAAAAGGTCACTGTTAATTTACATCCATTTATCCATTAGTCGCTGCTGGTGTGTGTGTGTGAGTTTTTTTTTTTTTGGGGGGGGGGTGAGAGAGAGTAAAAGAGAGTGAGAGAGTCATCCCTTCATCCATGATGATACTGATGATCAGTGGCACATAATTTGTTGTTTGCTCCCCAAATGAAGGCGTGCAACAGGCATCAAAGAGCAGCTTGGAGAGACAGATACCACAGAATATAATATATTAGAACAAAATATACAATAGAATAGAATAGAATAGCTGTTTCTTCAACATCATACAAACTATTTGCTACTGCTAGGGTACGTCTAGATTTCTAGGATATCATACTCCTGCAGGCAGAGCATGAAGCAAAGATGATCCTCAGTCCATGGGAGCATAAGAGGGAGAACTGGTCACTGTGTAAAGATGCTTGTTCAGCTATTTGTGATTATGAGTGATTATGTGACAAGATGTTTTCCTCTCTGAAATTCTTTGGTTGAACTGCAGATATTGCACATTCAAAAAGAGCCTTAGGACACTGTGGCATACTGAGACAGAAAGAATATGAAAGGTGTCACATCGCATGGCTTCCTGCGTGTACAGTCAGGTTGTCAAGTGGGTAGGGACGTATGTGTTTATATGGGCCTCGCTGGATATATTTTAAACATGTTTCAGCATTTAATTTACATGAATAAATAACCCACTCACACATACTTGCACATAGACACACAGAGATACTCATACAACTACACACACACACACACACACAAAGCTGGGCTTAAAAAAAAAAAAAACCCTTCCCTTATTATCCACATCTATCATTATGCCACCTGTGCTAAGGTGTAATCTGCACTTTGTGAGCCCAAAGCTCTATTTCCTCCATCCGCTTATAAGATGAGTCACATCTTCATCAGTTCAGTCATTTGGGCATTAGAGTCAAAAAATATTACCAGTGCTTTCAGGCATGGTTAGCCACTGTGCGCCTCATGCCTGGAGACTGCCACTAATCTGATAATGAAGCCACATTATCTGAAACGTAAACAAATGAAAAGGCTCTGGATGGGAACTCATTCTCACTTTTAGTCAGAGCTATTGGTCTCTCTTCTCTCTTCTAGGAGGTTCCACACTACGCCAATGTTACGGGTCTCAGCCATCAAATCTAAATTTCCGGGCCCCATCACTATCATTGTGTTTTTAAAGTATTTTTTCCCCATCGCTATGATTTTGTTTTTAAAAAACAGATATGCTTCCTGAATACACCAAAATTTCCATCTTTTTAGGTTAAAGATCAACAGTGTTGGCATTCACTGCCACACATACAGTCATTATGCAAACTTCTTTAATTATTTTCAGCATTTGGTATGGACAGATAAGCTCATCATTCAACACAGAACACTCTGTCTAATATTATTTGCGAAAAATTCTCTCTATATTCCTTCAGTGCTGCTGGGGTGACATTTTGACAGAGTTTGAGCTTACACTACATTCGATTGAAATAAGATGAAAGCAATTATTCCCATCTCTCTCTGGGAGGCACATAGGTCAACAACAGTCACTGAACCAAGATAATGGTCTGCCAGAACCGAAATTCAATTCAATGTCTCTGTTATTCTACTCTTAAAAGAGGCAAGAGGCAAATGTAACTCAGTCATGACACTACAATGCCCTTGACCCTTCATTGAGATGCACATTTTTCTGAGGGTAAAAAACAAGGATTTCAGTGGGCACTACAATATCTAAAATACTAAAACAATGCAGAAGCACTTGTGTAATGTTTGTGAGGTTTTGAAAATGTTGTGAAATAGTGATTGTCTATTGTGAACTATATGAATAGTCATAGATATCCCTGTGTGGCATGATCATTCTGATCAATGTTTGTATAGAGCAACATTACTTTAGAACCTATCATGGATTCATTCAGACTTGTGCATTAGTTATGCAATCATTCTGAGTTGTACTTTGTACATGAATTTACCCTTATATAGATATAACTGAGAAGGAAATGACAACTTTGTTATGATTGATCCCATGTATGAGAAAATAAATATTATTTCTTTATGTAGTAATGCATTGTTAATATTGAAACTTGTTTATTAATGGTTAAGTAAGGGTTAGTTAATGCTTAACTAATGTTATTGTAGCCTTTATGTGAACAACAGTGACACCAGCTCACCTGTAAAACACACAATATTTCCGCACTGCTGCCACCTAGGGAAGTGGCTGCTGTATTTATGAATAGACTTACATGAGCAAAAAAGTTTAAATTGTGTTACACATTTCAATGGAACAGCTAACATATTTAGTGGCATTTATGAAGACTTTTTAAAATGGGGTCATACCAAGAAAAACTTTTTTCTTAAAATTATCAATAGATAATGAACTTAACAACTGGATTTTAGACTGTGACTTCACTTTGGGGTACAAATGTATACATACAGTATAGCCGTCCACAAAGAACCTGTGGAAATTATTATCATAAAGAAGATGAAGTTTGTTTTAGTAAATACAATATTAACTTGAGAGTGTAACGCTTATACTACCATATGAAAGAAGGGTGGTTTGTAACATGTTAATGGTAACCCAGAAGGCCGAAGCAGTTTAAGGCAGAGAAAGAGAGAGTAGAGACTTGGGTAGTTCAAGCAGAGGACATGAGGCCTTGAACAGTTCAAGAGATAAGATTTAATGCAGGGAGATGCTTAGGATCCGCAGGGAGGAATGCCATGATGTGTGACAGTGAATGGGGCCGCTGTGTGAGCGGATGCTGTTCACATCAGAACCATGGTAAAGATAGCATTGGGAGGATACAATGATAAGGTGGCAGTGAATGGGGTCCGCTGTATGAATGGATGCTGTTCACATCAGAACCATGGTACAGATGGGTCCTGACTAAATGAGGGGAATATAAATCATAAAGACAAGAGTCCAGCATAAGGAAGTATACGTCAGACTAAATTGGGGGGGCCTCTGGGTGATTCTAGTAACATAAAAAGTAGATGTTTGGAACGGACAGTCAGAACCTGATCAACTCTCAAGGTAAACGGTATCCTCTCTGCAGCGGATCTCCTTCACACTACTAAGCACTTATACTATGAGGCAATTGTCTCTTGTATACTTTGCTGGTATTGTGAATAAAATCTTTGTCAACAACTCTACTCCAACTTTTGAACAGTGAGTTCTTGGTTTTAACCAAGTGTGTTGGTTGGGTTAGGACATTGTTGGGGTTTGCAAACATCAAGGTGGTTTTCCACGACAAACCATCAACAATTAAATAACTAATAAGTATTGATTTTAGCCCATATTGACATAATTATGAATTCATGATGAATTTATCATTAATTCATAAATTGTAATCAAATAAATTATATGTTAGTTAAGCATTTAATAATGTCTTCCTAATGACAGAATAATGTTAACTAATGGTTAACTAAGTGTTAGTTAATGCTTAACTAATAGTAATTTATTAATAGTAATAGTGACTATAATTATAAAGTTACTGAAGTGTCCTTGATGTGATATTATATTTAGAACCTAAATTTGCCCTCTGGAATGGTTGTTTTTGAAAGATACTGTATATGTGAGGCATCTTGCACATAGCTAGTTTTGGTGGCCATCTTGGATTGTTGATGTCATCAAACGCTTAATATCTGGAATACAAGATTATAACTATAGTTAAAATAGTCTATTGTAATGAACCTTCTGGTATTTCCTATAACATTATGTATGTGTGTGTGAGAGAGAGAGAGAGAGCAAGAATTACATTGACTGGTTTGCAGATGGTGGTGTACAGCCAAGTGGTTCTTGGCACTGACTTAATAGGAATTAGTGGAATAGTGGAATTACGAAGGCTCACATGAATGGATTTCCACAAAATTTGGCACATAGCTGGCCATTTTTACAGTGATTCCACATGTCAAGTAGAGATGTGATATTGGCGATTAAAATTAAGTGTTTTTGCATTTTTGTCTCTCGGTGGCCACTAGGTGGTGCTACACTACAAATGATTGGTTATGGGCTTGTCATAACCTTGGACGTAAAGTAATGGTAGAGTAATTTCATGAAAACTGTTTTGTCCTCAGAAGCACAGGGGGAGTGGTCCCCAAAGTTCAAAACTAACACACAATGAGCATAGTGGGGTAACATGGCCACCAAATTTCACAGGCCAACAGTGTTTTTGTGTCCCAGAATTTTTTTTGTCTGTTGTTAGGAGGTGCTCTAGCACTTAGGAGTGGTTGGGGACTCCCCCAGATCTAGGCACCCCAGGACCGAGGTACTACACAATAAGACTCAAGTGGATCTGCATGCCAAGCAGGTTTCACATGGCCCTGTATTTTGGTGTACTAGGGACGGACGAACAAAAATCACTGAACTGCAGGCGTTTCGCCTTATTAGAAGTTCTAAATATAAATATTCATAATATTCATATGAAGCATTCTATTTATCTCCCAAAAGCAGTAAACAAGAACTGTGTGATCTGCAGCTCTACATGGTTTACATCACTAACACTTCCATGTTCACTGTGATATAAATAGTGCCTAATGTACTGCAGCATTCTAAGCATTGGATGTTTTTAGCTCCAGTGTCATATCCATTAAAACATGAGAGCATGCACTTATTGTAACAGTTTGTTACAGTTACAGTTTGTATGTGCAGCGTATGTTACCCTGCACATTTTCTTGATGTCCAAAATCTTGCCAAGACATCTCTTGGACTCCATATTACACCCCTTGAGGTGGCTAAATCCTTCACAACTCTCTTTTGACAAATGTTTTAATGATACCTAATCATCATCCTTTTGTCTACCTCTGCAGGAGTCAATGACGAGGAGAAGCCACAACAGAAGAGTTCTTCAACCCCTGACTGCTGATACAAAGGTAGGAATTTGTTTTGCTTCCCACTGAGGTACTGCAAATGGGAAAAGGTAATGTAATGTTTTTCAGGAGCAGACTGTTACAACAAGCATACCACTGGCAATTAAATGCATTCATGCTTAGCTATTACTAACCCATTACACATTTAGCAAATATCTCCTCATGATCCACTGGTTTTCACAGACTGTAACATTGTAAAAAAAACACTTTGTTCATACACAGCCCTGGCTCTGTGAGACCAGAGACAAACAAGGTGGAATTTGGCGGGGGGGGGAGTTACTTAGCTCTCACCAAAATCTAACAAAGAACAGTGAACTTAAATAAAAGACATGATCTTTAAATCCCTTTAGTTTCATTGGCACCTGAAGATTATACTTTTTTGTTGTGGTTGGTAAGTCTTAGGATTAAGTAACATTTGTTCTGGGTATGAAAGGAGGGCTCTCTCCTTCATCCTCAGAGCTGTGTTGACAGCACAGTCATTTTACTGATTAAACACAAAAGAGGTGGTAATATTTAATTTGTGGTGTGTTCTCCAGAAGCCCATCAAGATGTTATTGACTGCTAATTTTAAACCCAACCCCCCTGGTCCATCTTAGTGGAAAGTGTAGCTGGCACCCATAATGAAAAATCTCATTCTTTAGTACCCTGCTGTGACAAATACGTGTCCAGGCCTGTTCAGCACCACTCAGCACTTTTTAAGGACTAGGCAGTATTAGAGATTTGTGTTTGGATTATAGTAGGTCCTGCAGGAGTTCTGTTAATAAACTTTTTCCTGCAGTGTGTGAAGTGGAGGTTTGTAGGTATGTTGACATACTTGACCTTGTCCAGGTTTGAAGGTGAAGTTAACCATCATCTGCAAATATTCTTAATGTTTCCACGAATGTCTTTTAGTTAATGGGTAATTTGGAGTGTATTTGACAATTTACTAAACACCAGACTGTAGAAGACTGTAGTCAGATAACTGATGTGACAGTTATGCTCATTTGATTTTGTGAGTTGAAATTCAGAATTTCGCTGTGGATGAAAACACACAGCTGCATCCTTGATAAACATATTACCACACAGGACGACTAAGGTCTCATATCCTTTAGTCCAGTTTTACTTGTTTAGTTTAGATTTAGTTCACCTAAGTTATCTTGTGGTACTCAGACCCCCTCCATACTATGCACATCACATACCTGACTGAAATGTCATGTAGCTTCTTGAAGATGTGTCACATCTGCTTAAGACAATGAGGTGGATACCGGGAATGATGAGAGGAATGACGCATCTTTCTGAGCATATGCAGAGCACTGAGCCTTATAACAAGGCAGCACTGATGCAGGATGGGAGTTTTCTGCATGTAACCGTGGCAACTGCTTGTCCACAAGTGGGTGGCAGTGAGAAAGGGCATATTGGAGAGGGCCGCGACTCAGGGGAATTTGAAGACATACCCACAAGTGAAGAGGGTGGGGGCAGGGGCGAAGAGGGCTGTTGGTTTCCACAGAAAAGGTAAAGGGCTGGACTAGAGGTTTACCTAGGCATTCCCTCACAAACAACATCAAGGCTTTGGAAAAATAGTTGGATCATGGCCTTTGAAAGGGTTCCACTTTGTTCACCTTGGCGGCATTATCTTATTTACCTGGTTGAAATAAAAAAGAATATTAATATAAATGAATAAAAAATTAGTAATGCTTTAGATTATGGTAGACATATTCACTAGCAACTTATTACCATGCAGATTAATAACATACAAGCCATTTGTTAGTCACATTATTACAATATTACACATTATTCTTTTTTTTTATTCTTATTTTTCTACCCATAGTAAACCATTGACTAGAATTTCTCCAATATAAACTCCTAATTGCTGCTTATTCATAGTAAGTAGACTAGTTGTTGTATATGAATTATGATATCATCATGCTCTGTTTAGTAAGGGGCTTAGAAGGTGGTAGTGCAACGGGAACAGTTATTCTCAGGAACAGTTATTCTTAATCAATTAATCAAGGTAATTAGGACTTCTTTGGACACTGTTAAGCGCTTGTAGTTGTGGATTTGTATTTTGTTCCTATGAATGGACCATCTTTTTTGTAAATATTATTGAGGGAGAATCGCTGCCTTATAAGCCACATACTAACCAAAGCAAATTAAGATCATATTTCATGTACAATAACTAACTTACTAACTACGAATAAACAGTAATTATTATTTATTTTGGAGAAATTCTTAGTTAATGGTCTAGGTAGGATAAGGTCATGCAGAATAAGGTATTAATAGGTGACTTATAATGGCTAATAAATGGCTAGTATGTTACTAATTTGCATGTTAATAAGCTGCTAGTGAATGGTAAATCTTGTTATATACCTTTGACAGTTGCTCTTATGTAGACATAGAACCTACTGAAACAGAAACAAGCCATTTAAATGGCAGTACTCTCCATGAGTATAACATGGGGAAACCCAGTTGCCAACTCTCTAATGAGATCCCCACTAGAGTGTGTCTGCTCTGTTGTTTGGTAGCTAGAGGCCACAGGGGTGGTTACTGAGGTCCTAAGAAACACAGAATGACAAAGATGTCAGTCTCTTCTCTCTCTCTCTCTCTCTCTCTGCAGTTTCTGGGCTCTGCTGTTGGGACTTTTGTTTTGAGGTTGTGTTTATGATAATGAGGTAGTGTGGATTAAAATCTCACTGTGTTTGGAGAGAGAGAGACAGAGAGAAGGAGAGAGAGAGAGAGAAAGAGAGAGAGACAGAGAGAGAGAGTGAGTGAGTGAAAGAGACAGAGAGAGGGAGAGAGAGAGAGAGAGAGAGAGAGAGAGAGGCAAGGTCTGGGCCACGTCAATTGTGTGATGGTCTCAAGAGCAAATGAGTCAGTAAAGCACAACCCTCCAGAAAAAAAGACAATTATTACAAGAGGAGAGATGGGAGTGGAGGAGAGAAAGAGAGGGAGAGAGGGAGAGGAGGAAAGAAGGATGGGGGGGGTGTGAATAAGCATGAGGAGGAGTAGAGATGCTACTCACTGAGTGTGACTGAGTGTGAGAACACCGTGCTCTTTGCTTCCCTCTCACTTGTGTTATGAAGACCACAGAGGACTCTTTGAAGAAGGATGTATGCTTACAGGTGGAGCTGTTCTGAGCTTCAGGGAGAATCCAGAGCCTGGTGAGAAACTATTCTTCTTACCCAGGCTCTGCATCGCTCCCACCCTCCCTTCTCTCCTTCCCTCTCTTCTCCCTCCTCTCGTCTCTTTTTTCACCTCTCTCTCTCACTCTCTCTGACTCTCTCTGTTTCCCTGCCTCCCTCCCTCCCTCACTCCCTCTCACTGCGAGCAACCTACATCAATAGCAGAAGCAGCAGCCACATGCAACAGGGCACAGACATCTCAACTCAGTTGTCTGCTCCACTTGGCCCTGTGTTGGGAAAAGTCAGTGGCGTGGTGAATTCAGGCGTGGTGGACTTAATCGGACATGACCTGACACCTGTGGCATTTTGAAGAGGCGGGAACCCGTGCTGTGACTGCCAGGCTACCCCGGCTTTCGTTGTTGTAAGGGGTGACACACGGTTGTTAGCTAGGCAAGACTTTTTTTTCCTCCTTTCAAGGAAGGGAGGGGGTGGGTCATGACGAAAAGGAAGTGGGGTGACAGGAGAGAGGCGATCCGGGCGTGCTCCACCCGGGACGACCCCCAGAACCCTGGGCGTCGGACGAGCCGCGGCCGTTTCTCTGAGTCGTGGAAGAGGTTGAGTTCCAGGCAGGGCTCCACCAAGAGGTCCGGGCTGGGCTCTGTGCAGCAACAGGTAAGGCCCCGCTGGCCGGCATGCCTCAGCGCCATCTCGGCAACTCCGCCTTCTGCTCGCGATAGGTCTGAGTGAGGTGGGTGGGGGTTCAAAGAGAAGGAAAGCACAGGACAGGCTTTTTTGATTGGGAATTCCTACTAGACTTGATACTGTTACCAGAGATAGTTTGGTACTATTACCCAGCAAGTTTTGTTAAACTTAGGAAATTAGGAAAATAGGAAAGTAAGAAATTATTTTAGGAATGCTATTAAACTATTACAATTGTTTATTCGTAAAGGAAACCCATCCTTTATGTTTTACCAACTTGGCTGTCATAAAAAGTAAGAAATTATATATTGCTGTGGTTGGGACTGTACTCCCTGTCAAAGCTAATGATCCAACACTGACCAGAAATTCGTAAGACACTTAGAGAAAATCAGTAAGTTTTATGAGACCAAATGTGATGGAAGTGAGAAGAGCGAGATGGGAAGATGGTTTGAGTGGTGGTCTCAGGCAGAGAGGCAGGAGCTGATCCCTCCCAGTCCAGAGGGAGTCGTTGCTAAGCTCTAGACCACACTGTGCTTCTCACTGGGGAATAGAGGCTTTGTGAGGCAGTCATTGCATCATTAGGTGAAGCACCTCTCTTCAATTGGTTACTCTATATCTTTGTGTACGTGTGTGTGTGTATGTGTGTGTGTGTGTGTGTGTGTGTGTGTGTGTGTGTGTGTGTGTGTGTGTGTGAGGAGGAGGGTATGTGTGTTTGTTGTCATGTTTGTGTCAAAGTGTGAGTGAAGCACATGCGAGAGCCCTGCAGCGGTGTAGTCTCTCTGATCCATCTGTCCAACCTTCTGCTTCCTGTTTATAGTAAACTTTCTCATGCGGCGTGTCACTCCCAACAAACACTGTCAAATGCTTTTTTTTATTAGTCATTTCCATCTGCTTTCAAATCAGTCTATTAACCTTTCTATTCCATTTAATTTCTTGTAACGGAGGAAGGTGGCAGAGGGTGACAGAGGCACTGGAGGTTGGGAAATCTTAGCCTTGGTAATAGGTTCCCTTTTCCTCATTTCCAGGAATGGTGACAATAATGAGGCAGTGTGAAATGTGTAAAAAGTGTGTTTCAGTGTTTCAGTGTATGGATGGATGTGTGCTGCGGGGGTGGATGTGTGTGTGTGACTGGGTGGGTGGGTGGAAGCACAGCTATGATGAGTTCATAATGATTCTGAGAGAGAGAGAGAGAGAGAGAGAGAGAGAGAGAGAGAGAGAGAGCAAATGAGTCAGTAAAGCACAGCCCCATTTCTCTGTGTCCTGGAGGTTCCTAAATTGAAGGTTCATTGTGTTAATTAAGTCACACTAGACTACTCAGGACATGATAATGGTGATGGCACACCTGAACACCTTGTCCTTTCTGTAAACTCTCAGTCAATACAAACAGGGTGGTTTCTGCTAACACATATTGCAAAGGAAACATGCAATAGATCTCTGAAGTCATGTGTAGAAGCCAGACAGCTGTATGTCCCTCAGAAACTGACAGAAAAAACAAACAAACAAAAAACAGTTGCTATTGTTTGTGGGTGGTTTAGGTGCTTGTTCAGTCTCTATAGTTACCATTTGTAGAATATATATTGGTCTGTTTGAAATGGGCAGTTTAAATAATACATCACATAGAAACTACCAAGCCAGAGACCTCAGGTCTGGTGAATGTCTGATTAGCACTTGATGTCCACTCACAGATCTCTGTGTGCTGATGCCTAATTTCAATTAAGCAGCATAAAGAGAGCTTGAGCCTGTTTCTATTCTCTAGATTTTTGAGATCTTGTTTTGGCTTGTGGGAGAGAATACTGTGCATCAAGAGCCTTACATTTAATGTTGGAGTACATTATCAGAGTAATTTTGTCATTCTGTGAAAAAGTGGCCTATGCACCAGGAATCCTCCCAAGTGTTTGCAAATTCTGCTAATTTTGCGAAGAGGCTGCAGGGAGACCACCCATAAGGAGTCATTTGACCAAAAGCTAAATGAGCATAAAACCTACATAAAATCTTGCCTACTGTCCTTTTAAAAATGTAAAATATTTGTGAAAAAAATTTGCTTCCAGAAGTTTGCATGAGTCATTTTGACATAATCAGATGATTTCTCAGAGACTATTTGAGAATGAAGCCTACATTTTAGGGTGCTAGCAGTACAAAACAGTGTCGTTCATTTGTCACGAACAGTAGAGATACTGTTCATTAACAAATGGTAAATTCTCATTTTTTTCCCTCTATTTTCTCTCATTACTCCTGAGCAAAGATTCTAGAATGCTCCGCTCTAGAATCTTTGCTCCTGAGCCCCTCTGGGAAGGATGGAAGGTGGAATTCTATTCCTTTCCTTTTGTGGCAACTGTCTGGAACTCTGTAAACAGCTGTCAACCATTAGAGCTGATGTTTCTATGAACATACCTTTCTACTTGTTGAGATAAAGCATAATCCATTTATGATCACTGTTTTGATGGTCACAGGATGTAGATATTGTTTTACAGTATTATCGTAGGCTATAAACCATTTAGGTGGCAGGCAATTGTGTGTGTGTCTGTGTTTGTGTGTGTGAGAGAGAAGTATTCAGGTATATGTATTCAAGAGTGTTAATGAAACCATTAAACACACACAATAATTGTGTTAATGGAACTGTAAAACAAAAATATCCAGCCATTACTGTTATTGACCTCATTATATGTTTTGAGCTATTTAATTGAGCCAACCAGTAATTTAGCTGGACTGAAAGGCATCATGTGAGGTACAGTTAACAGAAAATACAGTATTTTTTTTTTTGTACTTTTTATGAGTTCACTGCACCCTTTCAGAGCACCGTAAACAAATCATGAATAAGTGGTCAATGCGCTTCAGCTCCTCCTGATTGATCCTATTCAGTCATGTGAATTAGATCCATATTCACCCTCTCTTGGCAAAAAGTAAAAGAAATATATTGCAACCTGCACTGCTTGTAAATACTAATCTATAAGATGCATCTTGCACATATTGTTATCCAAGCTATTTAATGCCCATGTTTTTGTCTAGTGATTACGTGTCTGTGTGTGTGTGTGTGTGTTTGTGTGTGTATAGGGGATGGTTATGCTTTCTTTGTCATGCCGTGTACAAATACTCTGTCAAACCTTGAGCTCTCTTTTAAAGGTCAGGCTACTTTACATTTCAGCCAGACCCCTGCTGCATCTACTCTTAGCTGGTCAGGTAAGATGACGGTCTTAGGAAATAAGTCATTCTGTTCTCAAGTCTGCATAGCAGTGTCACTCTCAGCTCTTGGTTGATAGGTCTGTGTAGCAGTTAGAGGATCTGCTCTAGGCAGGCAAAATAAAACACTCTACAGTACAATCAATAAATTCAAACTTGGAAGTGTAATAAATGTCTCAAACTTTAAAGGGTACTAATTCATATGGCATACAGTGCACAATGCAATGTGGTGATACCATTCTACCATTCTTTAAACTAATACAAAAACATTATTTAATAACTTATCTAATGTCATGCAGCCACACTACATGCAAAGACCAGAGAATTACCTAAACAGTCTTGATTTCGAGGGGAAAAACAGTGTGTGTGTGTGTGTGTGAAGATGAAAAGTTAATGCGAAGAACGTGGTTGCCCTTCATCAGATCAGATTTGTCTTTTTCACAGTAAGAGTGTTGTTTTTCATGTCTTCACTGTTCATCTGAAGAATGTACACAGAGCAAGAGCTGACTGCTTTCTCAGACAGTTTACAAGTCACACTCAGAACTAATGAGAGAAAGGTTGACTCGTAGACAAGTATGATGCGGAGCTCACATTTGAGTGTTGTCAACTGAAACAGGATGTTCTTGGGTGGATTTGAAGACAGAGAGAAAATAACAATACCAGAATATTGAAGACACTTTCTTCAATTTGAGGTACAAGATAATGACAACAATGGTTAATGACTTTGGACCAAGTGACCTTGGCATGTGTTACTCATCCTCCGAACTATTTTGTAAAAGTCTGCATTTCTATTCACATTGCACCACTTCAATCAGTAAGGGATCTTTGGTCAAGTAGGGTCAAGAAGACACGTGGCCTCTTACAATAAAGGCTGAAGCCTTTGGAACCGGCATTCTAGCTTTTCTTTAATGCCTGGATAATATATGTGGTGTGGGGTGGGCTTGGGGTGGGGGGAGAAACCTTGGCAACAGTAACTTAGAGACAGAGCTAAGAGCTATGTATGCATTCTGATTTCTTGTTGTTGACTTTGCTCAGTAGAAAGTGTTATAAGGTGGGAAGGCGATGTGGAGAGAAGGGAGCCAATGTTGAATGGTTGCCAATGTTGAATGTAAATGGTAAATGCACTGCATTTATATGCGCTTTACAGTGTATGCCTCACATTCAGCCATTCACACACATGCATTCACACACGGGAGCAATTTGGGTGTTTAGCATCTTGCTCAAAGATA
This sequence comes from Tenualosa thibaudeaui, assembly GCA_027481765.1. Lineage (NCBI taxonomy): Eukaryota > Metazoa > Chordata > Actinopteri > Clupeiformes > Clupeidae > Tenualosa > Tenualosa thibaudeaui. The sequence continues at coordinate 237,847 of JAIFZK010000203.1, read as the reverse complement.
CTTCGATAGGGTCAGGCAGAACGGAACTCGAATTAGACACAATTGACAGGTTGAGTTTAAGTCACTGAGGTACTGTGCCAGATCCCCTGTCTGTGAGTTCACTATAGTATCCATGTTTGTCACAGTATGAAATAGATAGCCTTTACCTTCGAAGGATAAAGTAGGTGAGTGTTCACTCTGACCAACCTTGTTCTGGTCAGCTTAACTCAAATGGCTTGTCCTTCTTGGATATATTATATTTTTCTTCATTATAACATGATTATGTCTTTGTAGTGGAAAGTAATAAAAATGACAAGTATAAGTATGACACTGTAAGATCAAAACATAAAGTCTGGCTATGACCGACAGACCAGGCTAGCAAAATCATTTGCTACCACTAAGGTATGTCAAGACTTCTAGGCTAGAAAAAAAATAACACTGCATGACATTATGTCATACATGACATATGACCCTCCAGGGCAAGTTATGCAATGCAATTATGACCTTGTCATACAATTAAGACCTTCACATCCAGTGCACACACTGTCTAAATATCAAATCGAATTGTGTACCCAATTGGTAGTCAACTGCATTGATCTCTCATTGATAATGACACTGACCAACAAAAGTCTAAAAGTCGAGAGTGAAAGCTTCTAGCCTGTGTGAACCCAGATAAATCTGCTAGGAAGTTTGAAGGTCCATTGCAGCCCATCTCTGAGTGACCAAAAACCATAGAAGCAATCACAATCACTTATCCAGTATAGAGCGGGGCTTATATGATGCTAAATTAATGACGACATCATATCAAACCATATGGGGGGTATTCCAGGTAGGTGGTTCAGTGATAAACCTGGGTAAGTTAAGCTAGAGGAAGTGGTAAACCTCCTAATAGTAGCCTGATTGTTTTGTTTAGTTAAGAGAATGAGGACTCCAGGCTCTTCTATTATCAGGTTTTACCTCTGACTTAACTTACCCAGGTTTGCCATTTAACCATGTACTTAGAACACCTCTATCGATGCGCCTTGAGATAACTCTGAATGTTGTGTAAACAACTGTATTTAAAGCTGTAATTTATAAAAAACATTGTGTTTTACTTTTTTATCAGTTTATTGTTCCAGTTTCACATAATGTTTTGAGCTATTTTTTCTCTCCAATTTAACATATTTTTTGAGCTGTTTTTTGCACTGAACCGTGTGCCGGACATCTGATCATTTATTCTGCAGTCAGACTAGCAAAAGAACACACCATAATGCCAGAGTGCCATGTACCATGCCTTTTAGAAGAGCAAAAGAGGGCCCTATATTTAAAGTACCCAACAAGATTTGTTCATCGTCTCTCTTTTTCTCTCTCACCTCCTTCTTTTTGCTGTTTGCTTCTCACTTCTATATTGCCAAGTTTTCTGTTCTCTGTTTTCTGTTTCTCACAGCCACATAAACACAGATACAGTAGTGACTTAGTCTGCTCTGCCATATTAAATCACACTGAAGTTTTCAACATCTCAGTGGGTTGCGGCCCAAACATTCAAGTAATGACTTTGGCTAGTAAGGAGCAGATTATGATGCAAAATGGGCTGATGTTAGGGGGGGTGGTTTTTGCCTCAGGGCAGTCAGGCCTCTTAGATGTGTCTTATTTTTGGTTGTCATAGTAACCCGTCTTTCCCGTGCAGCACGATTTGCACCAAACTGTCCCCGGAGGTTTCTGGAGGAGCTTTGGTTTCAGCCTTCTCTTTACTAATGCCTTCACTACAGGAATATTATTAGACAAGTGTGTTCCAAAGACAAGTCAGCTTCTCTCCAAAGGATAACAGCAGAGTGCTGAATATTGATTAAAGGCATACCAGACAAGCCTGCTGCCCATTAGAAAAACACTAACACCAATGTCATAAATTCTTGCACATTTGTTTGGATTTGTTTGCAAACTAAAGAATAGGAATCAGAGATGATTATTTTGGAAAAGTTATGCTGACAGATAAGGTAATGAACATGTTTTCAGTTAGGGATGTGCATTTCCGGCTATTTGAAAATACTATTTGATAATCACTGAGAATTATTAATTAAATTAAATTATAATTCCAATGTTATTTCCACAAATGTTTACACTTGTACACACAGTAGGAAACGCTGCATTTCTCTAAATAACAGTGACAGTCATCAGTTAGCATCTTTGCATGTGTGCTATTTTGCTGGCCTTAAAACGCACACATCCACACACACACACACACACACACACACACACACACACACACACACACTTGTAACTATTTAACTCAGGCAGCCTCTGTTGCTCCAGGCATTTTGCATTATAGTGGACTTGAGGACACTTGTCCACACTCATTTTATGAGAAACTTGCAGGGGGGGCCTACACAGACGGCAAAAAAACACTCCTAACAGAGTAAGCCTCCCTTTCTACAGATTAATGAACCTGCGGCGAGCAAGTGTGTTTTTGCTGATAAAAGGTTTAGCACGGTTTTTGATGGGCACCTTCTACAGCTGCCAGTCTGGCCACAGACACACGCTGTGCATGTGCACATGCTGAGGCAGTTGTAGTCAGCCTTATCCACACAAATGGACTTGCAAAGCTGGTCAGTTATTTTGATGTATCTGTTCACACACACTCTCTAATACTTTTCAGCATACTTCTTTTTTATTGTGCCCTCTGTTCATTTGTTCATTCTCCGAGCTCTTTTGGAAAACCTTTGCCAACTTTCATATAAAACCTTTCTATAAAACCAGGTTGAACCAAAAACCTCTTCGACATTGCTACTCTCAATACAAGTATATAGCAATGAATTATAGCAATGAATGAAACAGAATTGAAAAGAAATGAAAAATGTATGTGCTTAAACTCCCATTGATTCTTCATTAGACATATATTCAAAAAGAACACCTGTGACTGCATGATGTACACTTCTACACGTTGTTCATTACATTTCCAGCAACTCCTCCATTTTTCTCTGCTTGCCAAAGCTACAGAATCCAGGCTAAAATTCAGATACAGTTCAAAAGCCAAAAGGACCCCTTCTTCCCCTTCTCAACACTAACAAATACATTATGAAAGTATGCACTTGATAGGGTTAGGGTAGGGACATCCTTTTGAGAGGTAGGGCAGGAGTTGGGGTAAGTTAGTAAATTGAGGTGTAATGACTTTCTTCACCCTTCTCCTTGCAAAATGTGGTTTAGTTTTTTGTTAATTTTTCCCCCCATCTTCTTGAATTTTCTCAGTGATCTTAGAGGACAGTTGGAGGGTAGTTTTATAACTATGAGGAGGTAAATCAGTTGTTGGGAATCCAATTAATCCTTTCCTCTGTCTAATTTTGTAAGTCTCTCAAAACTTGATAAGGTAAGTTTCTTATAGTGGTGAGGTGAAACAACAGACTGCAGTGTCAGTTTTGATTTCACATACCATTTCCCTATGTGCTTGAAGCTTATCATTTAAATCCTCTGCATCTTCACAGAGCCATGACACAATTATCCTCTAATATCTACCCTAAGTGCTCATATTTATTTATCTGCCAGTTGTTGGTACTCTTGCAAGACTGACCAGTGGGGTATGCAGTAAGTGCTATCATAAACATCATTATGTCTGCTGGGTTTGTTTTATTGCGCCTGTTCTATTAGGGGTTAATTGCACAGTTGCCGTGGCAACACCAATGGCTTCAGGACCTAATGCAAAATTTATGTCAGGCAAATGTGGTATTTTCTTTTATTCTGAGAACACATGGAGATTTGTTCTAAGTAGCAGTGGGTGGCGGAAGGGGATGAAGATAGATTTAGGATGAAGACGAGATTTTTGGACACTCATCTGACCTCTTGTCAAACCCAGAAAATGGGAAATTTCTTGCCACTGCAGCTCTGACCTTAGTGATCAAGGCTTTGCTGTTTTCACATTTCTTCTTATTGTTCACACAGAGAAGTTTGAAGAGAGAACAAATCGATTTCAACTCTTCACTGAATGACCACAGCTCTCCATTTCTATTGAAGTGCTTTAGATGTTCAGTCTGTCAAGCAAAGCCCATATGAATTCTCTTGTAGAATGTATGCTGTGCATGAATTAATGTGCTAATTAATGATTACTCAATTATACCATGAACACCAAGGGTTGCATTGTTGTTAATCTCTACTTGAAAACACTTTCAAGAATATACTAAACATACATGGATGAATATTCAATCTTTACTCCTGACCATCTTCATGGACAAAAGTTTGGGGAGTGTCAAAAACAGATAAATCACATAATGCTGAGGTGTATTTTACTACTTTCTACTACTTTTTACTACTGACACAGACACTGTAAATTGCCCCAGGATTGTTTGCACACTTGCGAGTGCTTAATTCCTCTGCATTTGAACAGTGTGGTTTAGACCTTCCTTGCTGACACTGAACCTGTGGTAGCACGTTGGATCTAGTTCTGTCCAGATTCATGATTTGCCCCGCTCCTCTGATGAATGCTTGCATACATCTCTGTTATTATGCAAATGATGCAGACACCTGCTCAACCACAATCAGTACACATCCACAACTCTTGAAGATTGATGGCACAGATAAAACAAGATACTCTGACCACCAGTACTATGTTGTTTGTTACATCTGAGTTAGCGACAGCAGGAGTTTTTAGGGATTGTTGTTATGTGCGTTATAAAGGAAATTGAAGGTAGAGTTTGGGTTTGTGTGTGTGTGAGTGTATGTCCATGGGTGTGAGAGGAAATTGGAGGCATGAGAGAGTAGGCTCTGTTATTCTGTTTTAAAGGCATTCTATAGTTCCACAATAAAGGGGTGCTTCCCTGCATCAAGTGACTCTGGGTTATTATAATACATTCCTTGTGACATTTATGTCTTTATATCTGGTTTAATCAATCAGGCTTGATTGTTGTCTTTCAGTATAGATACAAATCAGTTTAGGATTGTGTAGGTCTAGGTAATTAGCATATATAAGACTGGCTATTTAAAAATATAAAAAATATAAAAAGCTGCTACATAGGACTAATCTTTTGATGTTGATAAACATTTTCATAAGAGTCTAAGCTTCAAAGATGGCCCATGAGGTCAAGGAGTGGCATGCATGTGAGATGAACTGCTATCTCAGAGATTGCTGCCTTGCTCAGGATACATTGAACTGGCGAACTGATTGCATATTCATTCATTGAACAATATTAAACTAAGATATTCCAATATTCATTTTTCACATGAATATTGCGAAGATGTTCAAAGAGGTTTGGACTTGTTTTACTTCTGTTTTGACAATCTTCAAATCTCTCTGGGAATTTTTCTATCCTTCCGAATGGAGTCTGCATCCTACCAGACTATGTTCAGAGGGATTTATCTATACGACACATATTGGAACAGGCACAGACACATAGCTAACAGTGATTTCTTTTCCATGTCATTTCAAAGCAGTATGACATTTTTCCATTTTGTAGTTTGAGCATATAAATGATACAACTGTAGGAATTCAGTATGTAGTGGATTTAACACTGATATTCCAGCAAATGCTACCTTGAGAGTCAGGTGGGGATAGTAGTGTCTTTGTAGTGTCTATGTTACCCTTTGAGATTCACAGTTTTCAGATTTAAGTTGGGTCCACACATGCACATCAAGCACACAGCCATCTTGCATTAGCAAAGGTTAAGGTCACTGCAGCACATTACATCTTGCATTAGCAAAGGTCAAGGTCACTACATAACATTACAGCAATATTAAAGGAGACCGGATTAAAGGCACACTAAAGTTTTCCTTTAACCCACCAATCTGTCAGTTAGCCCTACCAGCATGGTCAAGTCTGACACCATGTCCAGAGCTTGTTAATTTTGAGTGGGCAAGCTCTTGTCATCTCTTAACAACTAAGTTGTGGCATGTTAAGCAGGCAAAAGTGCCTGCCTTTGCAGCTGGTTAATCTCGGTGCAGTACAAAGTAACAGATGGCAAAGTAACCGATTCAAGGAAAGTTGGCAGACACACGGTTTTATTTAACCCCTGGGTTAAGACTTCATTTTGAAAACATATCTGCAATAACAGTTGCACAATCTCTGAAGCAATTTTTTTCTTTTGTTTATTTATTTATTAGCACTCAGAGTTCCAAGGCCATTCAGAGACTTTGAGTCAGTCTGCTACATCCTTCACATTGTTACGCATTTACGCACATCTAATGTATTTCAACTAAAAAACGAAATGCAAAAGTGTCACATATGGTTATATTCCAGAAAACCTCAGCAATAATAATATAAGAGTAAAGTGAATGTAATGAAATTAGCTTTTATTAAAATTCCCTCCCCAGAAAAAAGTTCCCCAAGGGAACTGGGAACTCCAAGGGTATTGTGTATAATATACTGTATTAACTTATGTCAGGGATGGAGACAAAATTTTGAGGTGAAGTTTATCACCTACTCACTCAAAGATTAGACAAGGCCTGTAAGAGGTGTTCTATTAACAAAACAACAAACAAATCTACCTAATAAAAAATCTACCTAATAAGTAAACAATTAAATACTAAACCTATTGAATGTCTTAGGATGTTGTTTCATTGACCCCATCCGTTATCATTTATCTCCCCCAGATTTAAAATCATCACATGATTGACACATTCTGTCTATCTGCAAGCTAATTTTGAATAATATCCCAGACAGCTCTCACATATGGGAGAGACACATACATGTGCACATGCACACACACACACACACACACACGCACACACACACACAGAGGGAACACATACTATAACATACTTAATATACATCTGTCATACTGTTGTATTGCTATTCTATTTCTCGACAATCATTTTGTTTTTTCAGCCAGCTCGTGTCAGATTTACTTATTCCTCGCAGTAGGCTTCCCTGTTGGTAGTCCCTCCCTCCAGCGCCTTTCTTCATCTCGCTGTCTTACCCTACAGGAGCAGCACAATCAGTGGATTATTGACTTTCCAAAGACACTTCCTCTATGGTTCAGGAGACTGGGTCGGAGGCAGAGCGGTAGCCTGTCATACGGGGCTCTTGGATTAAAGACTTTAAAGCCTTAAATGTCACAGTGGTGTTTATTAAGGGGTTTATTATTCTGTATTCTGCACAATACAGAGAATGTACTGAGTGAAATGTTATTTTTTGTATATGAAGGTTGAAAATGATGCTGTAATGCTGTAAAATTTAGCTATTAAGCATAGAATCAAGTCAAGACTGATCCTCTCATTTGAAACAATCTTTCCACAGACATCTGACACTGACTGTATTTTTCCGGTCATACCATCTGGCTGTTTTTTCAACTTGAAAAGGATGTCTTTCTTTGTTTCAATATTATGATTTGACTTGTTTTCGCATGTCAGTACACAATATAAAGAACACCCTTACAGATACAGGCTAACCTGTATCTGGCTTACAGAAGTTCCTAGAAAGTAACAGTGTACACGTCAGCTATGCAGTTTGAACATACATATGTGCTGGAGAGAGTATTTACTGGACAAGAAAAAACTATACTGTAAAGCTGCACATAACAAAAAAATGATAGCAGAAAATGTGTATCCTCTGACTTCTGTCTCAATCTCAAGAGGATCTGTGGCAAAATTCCATGACTCTACATGCCCTTGTAAAACTTTTCCTAGTTATAAGGTCAGTAGGTAGAGATTTTAGAGGCTTGGCAGTAACTCAGGTGGGATGGGTCAGTTGTTCAAGCCCAGCTCTTCCTGACAACTGAGAAAGTGTCCTCAAGGAGCCTCAAATGTGCTTGGAGAACTGAAAAAGCGACCGCCACCATAATGCCCTTAGGCAAGGCACTTAACCCTAAGTTGCTCTGGGGGGAGACTGGCCCTGGACTAAATGATAGTTAGACAAAAATGTGTCACTTTGGATAAAAGTGTCTGCTAAGTGCATTAAATGGCTCATTACAAGGTGAATAAAGACTCTTTCATTGCTAAGTGCCGTTAAAAGCACTTGCAGTATGAAAATGTGAGCTGGTGAAAACAAAACTAAAACTGAATGAAACCAAAATCATGTTTATGACCTTGTTAGCCAACATAACTCTTCAAGAATGATTGTTGCTAGTTCCTATTCTATGGTTTGCAAACAAATCCACATGGATTGGTGAGAATGTACAATGTTGTTGCTATTGTAAATCAAAATCGGCGCCTCCAGAGCTCCAGAGGTATAAAATCGCATTAATCTGCTTTAACCGAAAAACGTCAAGTTTAGCTTTCTTTTTTGGACTCACTTAGTAGTCCTTACATTGATAGGAGTAGGGATGCTGTGTCAACGTTTCAGAGATCACATTCATCTATGTTATGGAATGATGTAGCTGATTCCACGTCCCTTATCCAGACTCATAAATGTTGTGACTGTTATCAATATCCAGTGTAACCTGTGACTTATTGGCTACCGCAAGAGGGTGATTGGTCACACATACCATAACTGCTGATAATGAGCCACAGCATTAATAATGCCTAACTTGCAGATTCAACATTATGCAAGTGACAATAACCAGTTGTAAAACATTACCAACATTCCACACTAAAACGGTAAGCTTAATGCTGGTTAGGTGGATAAACTATATTTTACAGGTGCGTGAACAATGTTTCTGAAATTCAGGTGGTGCGTAAAAGCCATTTATGATCCACTCCAGCCCTGACTACAAAGTGACAAAGTCTTGTGCTTCACCACACAGGAAAGCTCTGGGTTTATTACCAGTTGTGTACTCAACTGTCTTGACCACTATACCTTCTCTGTTCATGCCATATACATGAAGCGCATTCACCTGACCATTTCAGATTGGATGCTTTATCAGACTTTGCCCAAGACAAGGTAAACATTTAGATGATAGTGTTGCTTTGGGATGATATGGAGGCAAGTTGAGTACACCGAGCTGTTATGTCTCATTAGGCAACAACTTATTTAACAGCGACTATACAGTTGTAGGCCGCACAGATGGATCGATTCTAATTACCCTCCATTACAACTGGTCTATGCTGTGTGTCCCACTGTTTGCTATTATGTCAGTTTTCAGTTTTAATTGGCCCCACGTTCTTTAGTAGTTTTCTTATTTATATCGCTGGTCTCAGGGACTTCTTTTATTTAGAGTTCATTAGTCATCTTGGAGTTTTAAAAGCCATTGTGTCCTAGGGAAGCAGGAAAGGAGAGGTGTACTTCTGACATGTCTGATTTGCATAATCTTTTACTTTTTGAGGTATTTTGCCTACTTAAAACATGCCTGTAACTTTCTCTGAGAAGAGGAGACAGCAGTGGTGCATACCCTGAAGAAGTTAAAGAAGTGCCGTATTTAAGAGACATGTTTACTTTTTGCTGTTTTATAATTCGCTCATTTGGATCCTTCAATCCAATTCTTTTTCAATTTGTGACTTCAAAGAGGTCAAGCATATTACAATTGACCTTTGGAATGAAAAGTTATCACTGGAAAATGATCACTGTCAACATTTCTCTTGAAGAGGAAATCTGGCATTTTCAACCAGGGGTCCTTGAAGTTATTATATTTGGAAAAAAAGAGTAAAGACTCAAGACTGTCACTGTCCTTTACACAAAGGGGCTAAAAGCAAAACAAGATTTTCTGAAAAAAAATCTTGGGGTCATCACTGACAGCGATCTATGATCACATGAAAGCAAACATTAAAGTCAGCTTTTTATCACCTAAAAAAAACATTTCCAAACTAAGAGGTCTAATGTAAAAAAAGGATTAAGAAAAACGTATCCATGCCTTTATCTCTAGTAGGGTTGATTACTGCAATGGTCTTTTCACAGGTCTTCCTAAAAAGACCATCAAACGACTGATCCAAAATGCAGCTGCTAGGGCTCTTACAAGAAGAAAAAGAAATGACCACATTGCTCCCATTCTAAAGTCCCTGCACTGGCTCCCTGTAAGTTACAGAATAAATTTAAAAGCATTGGTGCTTGTGTTTAAATCACTAAATGACAATTATAGACAGGACTGTCAAACTGACATGTTTAAGCAACACACACCACTAAACCTGTGGTCAAAACAAACTGTGGTGAAGCAGCTTTCAGCTGCTCTGCAGTTAAGCGCTTATAAATAATGGCCTTACTGGTGGCAGTTTCAAATTTGGACTTGGGACCAAACTGTTCTCAGATGCTTCCTCCTAATGATTTACTTATCTTCCTTATTACACTCTTATTTGACTTTTCTGTTAATCATTTTATGCCCTTATTAATTTTATTGTCTTTTTTGTGCTTTTACTTTCTTTCATCTACTGTACTTTGTTTTTATTTTTGTAGAGCATATTGCAATTCCTTTATGTATGAAATGCACTATATAAATAAACTTGCCTTGCCTTTGCCTTGCCATACAGTAAATAATGAATAACTTTCATAAAGGATAAAAACTTTCATAGCATAAAAAATAGAACTCTTTTCTCTAGACATCCGTTTGCTCTAGCAGACAACGTGCTCCTGGCATGGTAACGCATGGGTGGTATGTATGATCTAATCAGTAATATGCATTCTAAATGAAAACGGACCATTCAGACACAAAAATGTCTTATTAGGCACATGGCAAGTGCACATCGCCAAACCAGACATGGTACATCGTGTACATGCCCTGAGAAAGACATTGCTTTGAATTGCGATTGCACGGGCATAAGCTAGTCTCATCAGCCTGTTCGTAGAATTTACAGTATGTTCCCTCATCATTGTACACAGCGCACATTGCCCAGCAGGGAAAGAGGTGGTAAATGCATGTGCATGTTTTGAAAGAAAAATGTTAAAAGTCTTCCCCTCTCTCTCCTTAACAATGATTTTTGAGGAGGAAAGACTCATTTACAGGGATCTAAACTTCAAGTCACATGAATGCAATCACTAAAATCAAATCCAAACCTAGACACTAAAAACGTATCCATGCCTTTATCTCCAGTAGGGTTGATTACTGCAATGGTCTTTCACAGGTCTTCCTAAAAAGAAATCAAACATCTTCAACCACAGGTTAGCATACAGGTTTCATACCCCACAAACTCTTTCATGGCACAATTTGCATATCATTATGAGTTTTGCAATTTTCCAAATGGACGAGCATTGTTGGCCATTTTGACCTCTGTATTTGAAAAATACTGGCTATGGCCCTGTCAAAGAGAAACTCTTTTATCACCAGACAAAGCTCTCGAAATCTCAACAAGAACTTGAGATTTCTACTATATCCTACTTTGCCATCTCATGTCAGTGCGCACTTATCCTTTTGATAATCATGAACAGCTATATTGAACATCTGCTTAGTGACTTACATACTTTACGTTACCTTCAAAGGGAAAACAGACCATAGACTCCATTTACCGCAAGTTAGGCAGTATTTTGCAGCAGCAGCAGACTGTCTATGCCAACCACGTTTATATCAATTGTGTGTCAAAGCCTAAGTAAGGAGGGGGTAGTGTGACATGCATCTGCATGATTAATTTGCATTAAAAGAATAACTCGTTAATGTGCTAACATTGACAGCACTACTTTTTGACATAATTATGATTCTAATAGCATACTGGTTTCTTACTGGTTTATCTCTGGTGTACTGAAGATGTGCTGTATGAGTGTGTGTGGGTGGGTGTGCTCACACGTGTGCATGTGTGTGGGCGTGTGTGTGTGTGCTTGCCACTGAGCTGGTGGTGTAGACAGAGGCTTGTGCCCTGAGCACAGCTGGTTGTACAGGATGAGGGATCCAGATGGAGAGGGGAAGGCTAACCCAGTGGAGGTCTTCCTGCCGGCAGGGGGAGCACACAGCAGGGCTTCCCAACCCATCCCATGACCAGATCCCACAGTGTGGCTGTCATCCTGCAGGCTCTGGGGGGCAAGGCTGCTTTCTACCCCCCACACCCCCCACCCTCCCCACACATACACACACACACATGCACACACACCCACACACCTTGAAGCAACAGCAAAGAAATGGCAGACACCAAAATGGAAACATCATGAGTACATGTGTGCATACCTGTGCTCTTATCAACCGACATGAAATATGCACACACACACACACAGACATACACACACACACACACACACACACACACCTTGAAGCAACAGTACAGAAATGTCAGACTTCGAAATGGCAACATCATACAAGTGTGTGTATGCATACCTGCACTCTAATCAAGAACAAGAACAAGAACACACACATAGAAACAAACACACACACATACATACACAGAAAACATCATTACCTAACAAGCCTTGATCTAACCTGGCAACCGCATACCTTGTCAAAATGCTTAGACCTACAAAGAGAGAGGAGAAAATGAAAATGGATAAGGTGAAATGGACTTTTCTGATTTATAAAGTAGCACATAAGACTAAAGTGGAAAAAAAACATGCTTTTCCTTTTGCAATATGCCTTTACATCCACATTGAGTGTCTTGGATTGAGTGACAGGTGAGAATTGGTTACATATTCACACCTGTTAGATTGAAAATCACAAGTGCTAAATATCTGAAAGACCGAAGTTTGACAGAAGGCTTCTAATGTGGTCTCCATAAAACATTTTCTTTGATCGAGTGGTATAACCATTCAACACTCTAAATTCACTGTTTAAAAACGGCTACAATAGGTATTCCTTTGATTGTCCAGTTTAAGATCTTCTATGACCTAGACATGCCTCTCCAATCAGTGCCCTTGTGTGTTCTTTGACCTTTACAGATTGAACTCATCTCTGCACAGCAGATAACAGGGACTAATCTTCAGCCTATGCACCACAAACAAACAAACACACAAACAAATTAAAGGTTAAATCATGTGCTGAGAAATGGTTATAGTAGACATTCAATATCAGAGCTCTAAAAAAAGAAAGACAGAAAAAGAAAAGGTTTCTCTCTCTCTTCTCTCTCTGACTCTCTCTCTCTCTCTCTTTCTCTTTCTGGATGCACACACACCAACCTGAAGCTTCACATCCCACAGTGGATCTTGTGTTAACATGAACAGGTCCATTTTCATAGGGTCAGCATGACATTGTAGAGTCATAGGCCTCGCAGGGCAAATTGGGAGCTGGTGGAGCATCTGCCCAAATTCATCTTGTGTGGCTCAGGTGGACCATTATGGACATGTCTGAATCTGTTACTATTCCCCACACCTGCGGAGTACAGTCCCTTTCCCTTCTGGAGAGGGTTTATTTTACACAGCTTTTTAGGACTGATATCATTGTAACAGTGCAGAACACACTGACTCTAATAACACAGTTAGAAGCATAATAATGAATTAATATATAGGACAGTTTTTTTGGTTCCTTTTTGCAGACCTGCCATATCCATTTTAATCATATGTTGAAACAGCTGACTTGATCACATCCGCTGATGACACTGAAAAGTGTTAATTACAGACAATATTGGCTATTTTTGTATTCTCTTTAGTGTACTGTGAATTTCTGTCTTTGTTGGTTTGTTCTGATGTACATCCTCTGATGTATATGTATGTGTATAAGCCAGAATTAGGTACTATTGAAGATGAAATACATTTTTGTCACACTGATTGATGCAGGTATTGAGACAGATTTAGAAGGATTCAGGCAGTATCACAGTGCTCCTGTTACTTGTTCTGCATCGGAAGATTGCCATCTAGTGTCTACTGTGTGTAACACAGAAAAACTGGTCAATAATTTGGGCATGGAAATTCTCTGTGTGCAAATACAGGTTTATAAAAATATGTTTATAAAAAAGATAAAAGAGTACATGCCCTCGCACAGACCATTTGAGGTGGATTTGAACCATTTACATTACATTTACATTTAGGCATTTAGCAGACGCTTTTATCCAAAGCGACTTACAAAAGAGGATAACATTCAAGCTACGACACAATGAGAGAAACAAACAAGGGGTGCATATTGCTAACATAGAAACTGCACCATTTTAAGTTGAAAGTGCAATAGTGCAGAGAAACTAAATTGTTAAGTGCATTCTCAAAGTTTACGCCAGGAACCACTGGATTATGGGTTGTCTGGACATGCAGTTGAGCTCCCAAACCATGCCTAGGGCTAAAGGGCCAAGCATGATAAAAACTGTAGTGCTCTAGGGGCACTTTAATGCCACAGCGGATCATCCAGACTGAGACATTCAATACAACTATCCCTAGAATAGTGACTCCTGCAGAATGTCAATCTGGGAAATGTATACTGGTAGAATTTGATGGGTTGCTTGTCTCTCCCTCATAAATATATATGATGTTTGTTCACACACAACTGAAATACACTTGGAAAACATACATTACATTGATTTGCATTTGTCTGAGGTTACTGCGAGATGTAATGGTTATTAATAATTAATAATACTTTTTTTACATTTTAGGATATTTCACTCTTTATATTCACATTTGAATACACTAATTCTCAGTAGTTACTTTCCTGTGTATTTGTGTCATGTCCTCACCCTTGTCCAGGAATGGAGATGAGAGTTCCAGACTGACTGCATGATTGCACTGGATTTGATTGGTTTCAGTTGACATGATCTTATTTCACCCAGAGAGTGAGTGAGAGAGACAGAGAGAGAGAGAGATAGGTCCAGTGGGGGATGGCATCGATGAGACATAGTTTTAGCCAATGGATTTATGGACTGGCAACACTCTGGAAGGTGATGTCGTATCAGATCTATAATGCGTAAAACGGTACATGCATTCACTGCATCTATTCACTGACAGGAGAAAAAACATTTATTTTTATTTAAGAACCCTCTTTATCAAAGATACTACAGTGCATCCATCATATAGGTCTTGGGCTGATCCAAAAATTTGTATTTTTGTACTGTGTTTACATACATTGCATAGTCTAATGTGTGTGTGTGTTTTTGTGTTGGTGTGTGTATTTGTGTGTGTTGGCCTAGTGATCCATGTGAATAAATGAATAACGATAAGGCAGGCTGTCCATACACATTCTGAGAGGTGCTTTCACACGTCAGGCTCCTGACACTGTTTATGCAGTGATTCCCAGGAGCCTCCAAAGGACTTACCTTTCGCCTTTGTGGAAACACAAGAGGGGTGTGTGTTAAGGCTATTAGTTGACACAACCTTGAAATGAAATTCCCATGAGTGTAAGACTCAGACACACACAAACATTTCCACCCCATCAACACATTTACTGTGGGGAGCCTTGTGCACAACAGCAATTAAGGCTGTTGCCAATTTTGAGGTGGTTTCCACTCAAGACAGCCCCAGTTCTGTGGGGTGTTGTGGGGTGTATTAAATCATGTGTGGGGCAAGATGAACATCCAACTCTCATACCTGCACATTAAAATGGGCTCCAGGGGAGACGGTGCACAGCATAAACAGAGGTTGCCATGGCGACGTATGTCCCTGCCCCTGGATTCGCCCAGCCCACCGCGCAAATCAGACGGCGTTCACTTACGAGATGTTTTGGCGGAGGTGGGGCTGAGAGAGAGGGAGAGAGAAAGAGAGGCTTCACACGCTATTGCAGTTAGCATTCCTTGTGGTGCTCCCTTTCATGCCACATTTCCATGCACACATGATGTGATGCACGGGCCGACTTAACGTGATTGCCAGGGTTTCATCCCTGAGCGTGTTTTACCCAACACGTGATCCATATATCTGAGTGGCAGGGCACCTTTCCCTCTCCCCTTTCCCCCCACAAGCAGGATGCCTTCCAGTCATTTATCTCTGTGCCGCCTGCATCGGGGAAAAAAAAAAAAAACGCTCCACTCTTCCCCCCACATGTATTTGCCCCAGTTAAATAGACTTTGCTGCTCAGACATACAGCAGGTTTCAAGTTTTGCGGCTTTTAATTTTCCCTTTTAGATGCTGTTTTACATGCATAATAAAGCATTTGATGTCCAACGAAAAGCTTTAAATTCATGTTTTCTTTCTTCTTTGACCATGTCTCTTAGAGAAATCTTCAAAGTGCCACTTTGAAGTCCTTTAAGTACGCTCATAAATAATAAATGACTTGTGCCTAAAGAGGAGGAATAGAAGAAATTCAGCATAAATGACACGTCTGGGAAATGCTGCATTTGAAACATGTATTAAATTTAACATACATTAGATAATAATGTATTGCGGCTTTTCACGGATTTCTCCCCATCCATTCCTTTTTTATCTGATTCACCAAAGAATTTCACGTGTGGCTAAGCACACTGAAGCTTCAAGATCTCCTTCACAGTCCTCTTTTTTCCCTCATCTGAAACATTTTCATTCAATTCCTTATTATCTTATTCCTGTGCTCACCCTTCCACAGCTCTCAGTCCTGGGAAAAAAGACATATCCCTTAGTCTCACACTCATGGAAGTTATATCATTTCATTTCCGCTAATTTTTCTCCTATCCAATTTACCCTTTCAGAGCTTACTCTTGGTGTGTGTGTGTGTGTACGTGTGTGTGTGTGTGTGTGTGTGTAAGAGAGAGAGAGATAGAGAGTGTGTGTGTGAGTGTGTGCAAACACGTGTGTCCCTCACCTCCCCCCCCCTTTCCCTCCTCTTTCAATTTCTCTCTCTCTCTCCCTCCTTCTCTCTGCCTCCTCTCTCTCTGTTCTTGAAGACAGTGCTGAGCTGCTTTAGAGCACACAGCTGCTCCCATTCCTTTTGGTAGAGTGGTGGTGTGTGTGAGTGAGTGTGTGTGCGAAACACGCGCTTCTCTCAGCTCTGCTGCTTCACTCTGCTCTGCTTTTCCTCTCCTCTCCTCTCCTCTTTTCTCTTCTCTTCTGCTCTCTCCATCTCTCACAATACTCTCTGCGTCTTCTTCTTCTCCCCCTCTCTGCTCATCTTGCCTACCTTTGGAACGTATGGTCCGGGTCACCTCTGGCAGAATTGGGTCTGCCTGGCTGGTGGAGAAGGAAAAGAAGGAGGTTGGACTGGATGCTCTGGGCAGCGTCTCGGCACCTCGTGGATCTGTGGGGAGGGGAGGGAGGGTCAGGGACGAGGGGAGGAGGGGGTTTAGGTGAGGGCACGGCAGTGGGGAGCTCGGAGGTGGCGGCAACGGTGGTGACGGTGACGGTACTGGAGTGGTGCTAGCAGGTCATGATTCATGACTTGAGCCGGATTTGGCTGGAAACCCCCATTCCATCTGCTGGCCCCCATGTGGGGTCCTTTTCCGGACGGTGGGAATGCCTGGCCAGGGGCGCCGAACCAGCAGGATGCCCCTCGCCCGCTCAACTGGACCATCAGGAAACTGTGCCATGCAGCCTTCCTACCCTCTGTGCGACTGCTTAAGGTACGAGACGCAAAAATGATGATGAACGCAATGAAAATGAGGCAAAGTTGAGCTTTCTTTGTTGTTCTTTCTTTGTTTTTTGTCCTGAATGTTGCCCCTTTAGCCTGAGAATGGGAAATGTGATTAAATGAATCTTAGTTGTTGACATGTGAGTCTTCTGTCCCTAAGGGTAAATAAGAAGTGATGAATATTCAGCTGTGTGACAGAAATTGAGGTTTGTCACTCCTTGTTTTTGATCTCTGCTTGACTGACGCTACTGTATGTGAGCCACTCTGATGCTTATGTTTGGCTATGGCTGTTGGAGAGGAAACAGTTCTTCTGCCTGGGTAATAGCTAAGTGTCTCTGGGAGATTTCGAGATTTAATTCAATTGGTATTGATTTTTGCCTCTGAGTTTAGAGTACATTTGGATTAGAAATGGGCTTCCTGTATGTTAAATGTCTGCAATACACATTTATATGTGGCCCTGAGAAACCAGCTCAATGTTGATGGATTCCAGAATGATGAAAGAGAGTGACAGCTGTTTGATATCTGGCTGCACCCATTTTATTTTTTTTTATTATTATTTGGCTCAGTACTGTAACCTGTTTCAATTCAGTGACAAAAATACAACCATATGGCTTGGCCTGTATTACCATCTGTATTTGCTTGTGCAGAAATGAAGCTATACAAGTGATTGATTGTGTGTGAATTGAAAGGTCATCCTTATGGGACATTGTTGCACAAAGCTGTGGTGCTGACTTGAAGACAAGTGCTATTATGCACACAGTGACTGGATTTGTCATGCAGCAATTAGCGGGGTCAGAAAAAAATCACTAGCTGCCACCATTGTCCTCTAGCAGTACTGGTGAAGGTCACAAGAAATGACCTTTCCTAAATAGCCCCATAGGTATTAAATGAAAGATGGTACAAGATCATGAATGAAGCATTTTGCAGATTGTTTTCTTTTTCATGTCTGGTTCCTTCCTTACCAGAACACAATTTTGTACAATTCAAATTCAGTCAAGTGGGAAAAATGGTCAGAAGATGAGGCAGGTCAAACGGGTGACTTATTGATCTCAGTCGATAAGATGATGATTAATTGCCTCTCCTGTGGGAGACTGCACAGTTGGGAAAGACATTAACATGATTGCCTGGTGTGAAAATTAGAGGAAAAGACACTGTATGGAGGAAGGAGTGTGTCTTGTTGGTGCAGCAGTTTCCTCATAGACCAGTGTGTCTGCTCTGTGCACTTACTTTTGTAAAAATGGTCAATGCATGATGTGTAGCTTAAAACAAATCTGTTGCCTCACTTTCCCTGCTACTGCTTTGCTGTACATTAAACAGCTTAATTGCAATGAAGAAATCAGATGCATCTAATGTAATGTCAGGACCTCTCTGTTGGGAACCGCAGCTGTGTTAAATCATCCAGCTGTTTTGATAACAGAGCCAATAGATATAAGGTGATGTGTCTTTTAGATGTTTGTGTGTGTGTGTGTGTGTGTGTGTGTGTGTGTGTTGGGGGGCTTGGAAGGATATGTTTCTATCAGTACTGAATACATTAGGCATTATCTTTCATTGCTGTATAATAAAAGCCACACCGACATCAAGTGGGGTCACTCTAATTTTATCCTGGCTCCTGACATCCACGTTTTCACTCAGTGAGAAAGAGGGAAAGAGACAAAAAAATAGAAGGAAGCAGAGAGTGGGAGAAGAGGTAGGGGAGAATTTGAGGTGGGAAGTGTGTATGTGTGTGTTTGTGTATGTGTGTGTGTGTGTGTGTGTGTGTGTGTGTGTGTGTGTGTGTGTGTGTGTGTGTGTGTGTGTGTGTGTGTGTGTGTGTGTGTTTGTGTATGTGTATGTGTATGTGAGAGGTGGTGGTGGTGGTGGTTGTGTTAATCCAAGCTGAATTGTGGTACCCTGCAGAGTTGAGGGTGTGTAAAAAATGCAATCACTCTGCTCACATAACGGCTCTCAGCTCGAGATGAGACATGGTGCAATAAAAAATGTACAGCTCAAGAGGAACACATACATACTCCCAAACCAGCTAAAAATACCCTGGCATCGTCTACACCAACACTGTGTTCCTTCGAAGAAGCCTCCTGTGTTACAAATCTCTTTTGGCTTTGCTCACACTTTCTCTGGCATCTGTTTTTTCCCCTTGTCAAATTAACTGTCTGCTAAATTTGTAACAACAGATGAAGGAAGTTGTCAATTTTAGCAACAGGAACATTAACTTGTGTAAATGTATTGGCAAAATAACATAATTTCATTTCATTTCAACATAATTTCAAATAATAGGGGTAATACTGACCTTAACCAGCAGTTTGTGTATGCACTTATTTATAACCAACAGTTATAACCATGTTATGTAGCCTAAGGTATTACCATTTTATTACAAGGTTATTGCATAGGTTGTTGCACCTGTCTATTTCAGGGCATCTAAAATTGTTTCTGCTTCACAATGACCTCCTTTGCTTGGAGTGTGGGTATTGTGTAAGCATCAGGTATACTTACGTTTATGCCTCAGGTACCTTGCGGTCTACAGTGGCTTCCAGTATCAGCTGTTATTGCTGGTCCACCTATTTCCATTACAGTCACATTCTGTCATTCTCGTCTTGCTTGAGTGTATCTGAGGTCGATAAATACTCTCTACTGACAGAATTCTGTCAGGAAATATGAAATATCTAATAAGCATGTGTGTGTGTGTGATTGTGCTCTTGTCGGTTGTGATTAAATATGTACATTATTGGAGGGCTTCTTTCAATTATGGTGCAGTGAAACTGTGTTCACTGGGGAGACTATATATAGTATCAATGGAGGTGAATGACTGGAAATACAAAGAAAATCAATCGCCCTGGCCAGCTGCAGAATGAGAAGTGGTTGTAGTTTCATGGAATTGGTCTGGCTCTCTCTATTGCTTTCAGTGAAAGAAGTGGACTTATAGTGTAGTATGTAAGTATGCTTACACACTGTATGAATAGCTTTTTACACTTTTGCAAGGGAGTTTATTTCTGGAGTTATAAGGGTTCTACTTCTGGAATGAATACACTGAAGAATAATTAAAGACAATATGATAAAATCCTTTAATGGTAATATGTCACAAACTGTTAAGCCTTATTGAATCATAGAAAATGTTATATATCATTCGCTTTTGAGGTTAGTCCTCAGAGAGATTACCGAAATGTCTTTCACCTTCCTCATCCTCACCTGTCCTACTTGTCACACCTTTCATCACAGTGACCACACTCTATCTTCATCTCTCCCATGCACACTTCACCCTTCTTAACTTTTGCCTGCTAAAATCTCTCTCTCTCTCTCTCAGTCACTCAGTCATGTGACCCAGATGAGAGTGTGTTCCTCACTAAGTTCTTCTGGCAGGGGAGCAGGGAGAGAATGGATATGTTGTCAACAGGGAGTGATTTGAGGTGTGTGTTTAGCGGTAACCTTTCTTGGGAGGTGCTGCCCTCAGATGTTTTACGCAATAGGCACAAAAACCTGGGGGATCTTCAGACACACCATTAGATATGATTAGATGGTAGAAACACATTCACCCTATCCCCTTTAAGTGTTGCTCCTAGTGCTTAATGCTTGTATTTATTGCCTAATTTATCACGTCAATGAATCCTGTGATGTGTACAAAATGATGATTTGTATCTGAGTTGAAAAGCTGAGTTGAAAAAGCTGTTTTCTGGCAAAACCTTTAGCTCAGTGTTTGGTGTATTTGGTGTACTTTTTTTCACACTCCCAGCACATAAGATGTTCAGGGCAACCAGATAGATATGTTATCTAATATGAACATAAAACCTTTATCATTTCAAAGACATGGTTTAAGAATGTACCCATGGTCGAAGTAGTCAGTAATTCCTTAAAGACATCAATTGTTTTGCTAATCTCAATCTCTAAGATTACGTAACCCAGTCTTCAGTGCTAGTCACTAACATTTTTGCCACATTACAATTTCTTATTTCCATAGCAACATGTATGACAGTTCTGTCTCCTTAATAGCTTACACCTCACCGATAAACATAGAGACAAGGGGAAAGACCTCCACCATGTCAGCCTGAAGTGCACCAACATGTGGTCATTACCACGTTATGCACCTCTAAACATCAACCCTGTTATTCTAATTTTCTCCTCCACTGCATCTATTATCCTGTTGTCATTATTTGGGGACTGGGAGGTGTACAACCCCTCCATCCCCAGGCCTCACTTCACAGTAGAGATATTAATTTTTCCATCTGAGGTGTTCCCTGTGAATTGACTTCAATATTTGATGAGTTGGGGATGAAGAAGAGGCTGCTGTGTCTCAACACTCTTGTCCAGCACCTCCATCCCTCCCTCCCTCCATCCCTCCTCATGGCCACGTCCCAGAGCACCTCTCATCAGCACCACTGTCAGTACCTCCAGACTGACAAGCATGCAAAAGAGCTCCACTTAATCTCTCTTTAAAGCATTTCAGTGAATTCCATCGCGTCACTTAAAAAAATCCTAATTAACAATGAGATATAATTCATCCACTACAGAAAATAAAGCACATCCATTGTTTCTACTAATTCATTTTAGTATCAAATATAGCCTACAGAATAAAACAGTAATTTAAAATTGACATTTCCATTCTTTTCTGTTGTCCTATAGTGTACACTACTGTCGTGCTTCGCCTTGCCCCAGCTGTGAGATCTGTTGTGCTTTTGCCCCTGCTAAACTGTGGGCTGAGTCACATCTTAGCGCTTGGAGCCTTAAGGCTGAGTGGCTTTGAGGTCTCCTAAAGTGTGGGTCCCTGCCTCCACTGTGCTTGATCACATCATCTGCAATCAAAGCTGTGTGACTCTGATGTGTGGGGAAAACAGCCCCGAGTCTCCCCGGAGGTGAGGCTTTGTTTGTCTTTGATCTGACCGGACGTATCTCGATCCCAAAAACAGGTTTCCATTAGGCTAAGTGGCCACCAAAGATAATGCGCTTTGATTGTGCTTTTAATTAATTTCCTGCTCTCTTTCTCTCTCTCTCTCTCTCTGTGTGTGTGCATATTTCTGCATGTTTTTGCATCCAGAGATCATAAGGCAAAACTTGCATAATAAGTCAACTGGCCACAGAAGCAAATTAAACCACATGCATTGTCACTGTTATCACATTGCTCGCTCACTGGAAAAAGAACCCCAAAGCTGACCTAAATGTATTTTGGCAGCGTATTAAACTGTTGTAAAAGGAAATTATGGTTTGCATTAAACCAGCTTTGATCCAACAGTTTTGGGCAACAATACCCTTGAATAATGAATAGACAGATTTTCTTAAAAATTCAACACACTTGTCTATTCACGTCTGACACACACTCTGTAGGGTTTTTTATTAAATATTCTGTGAACTGTGACAAAGACAGTTACAAAAACAGCAAAAGGTGTCACTTGAGCATGGCAATCAACTTTGACTCTGTTGCATTTATTCATATAAAATCATTAGCAACACTCATTGATTTAAAACATTTTATGGATATCATGCTGTGCTCAAAGTCTGTAGGCTGTGGATTCAGTTAATTTCCACAATGAATGGGGGCGGGGAGTGCATAGTCACACATATAAATTCAACCAGCGCTCTGGTAACAGGTCAACCCCTTCATCAATGCCTCCCTCAGGCTATTGTGTGATCAAAGAGAGAAAAGAGGGAGCTTCTTACTAATCTTCTGAGACAAGGCTTTAATCAGCCCTGAAAACCTTTTCATTTACAGCCCGTTCCAATTAGCTATCAGTAATCAATGAGATCGCTTTTGTCCACCAAATAAACCTGTACTCAACCGGTAAAAGAAACTAGCAGACTGGCAAGTCAGCCATAAAATCGGTTGCTGTATAACAGCATTAAGTCTAGAAATTTGTCTGAAATTTGTCTTTTCCACTTTATTTAGTTATTTCATTTGTTAGTTCCATTGCTCTTACTTTCTTATTCCACCCCACTCCACCACTACCCCCCCAACGCACACACACACTTCCACTGTTTTTTCCCTCCTTTTCTTTAATCTGTCACACATGCAGATACAACACTGATATACACACACAGACACACGCAAACATACAGGCATTTATATATATCCACAGACACATACACACACCCACTCCCATTATCCAAGATAATAGACTCTCACAAGCTATTTGTAGCCCTTTGCATGCTCTTAAATTGTAGTGTAAAGTTTTTTTTCTTTTACATGAACAGTGATAATCTCTTTTCAACCCGAACACCCCACCTTAAAACCCACCTCTCATTTATTTATTCTTTTAAAAGATCCTTTGCCCATTGGTTGTAGAAGTCCAACTGTCACAGACGTGGTGGAAGTGAATTAAAGTTCTCCTAGGCCGTGCTCTACAGATGAGGATTTGAAATGGCCCTGCTTTATTGAAAAGTCATTACAGACTGATAGATCTCATGGGCCCTCTGAGGTATAGCAAATGTAATAGGCTTCAGTCATTTTTGAATGGCTGTTGTAAAATACTCTGAATGGCCTTGTCATACACATCCTCTTTGGGAGTTGCAGGGAAAGACTGAATCATTCATTCAATCCAATTCTCTTTTTGTGTCACTTGAGTATGGTTTTTGTAAATGGGAGGCAATCATGCATATCATCCCTCTGTGGATGCCGCTGTTCAAAACGCCTCATCAGCAAAGGAGAAAATGGTATCCAACCTGCTCTAGCACACCACCATAGTGTGTATATGTGTATGTGTGTGAGTGTGTGTGTTTGTGTGTGTGTGTGTGCCTGCATGCGTATGTGTGCTAGGTTGTGCAAGTGAGTGTGCGTATGCAAGTGTGTGTGCGTGTGAGTGTGTGTGTGTGTGTGTGTGTGTGTGTGTGTGTGAAAGATGGCTGTGCAGACTCACTGCTGTGATTTGTGCAAGGCAGTAAATGGGATGTGTGCACATTTAAGGTGGAGGTGAGCTGTGTGAAATGTGGAGCTATTTCCGGTGTCTAACCAGCCTCCCACCATCCACCCCTGCTCCACCCACCCTCCCCCCCAAGTCCATGCAGGCGAGCACAGATGCACTGGGGGGATGCACAAACAAGAGCTTGTGCAAGAAGAACACACATCTTCACACATCTGCTTCTAAGCCATCCTTATAACCAGTTTAAGAGAACCTGCAGTGGCCAGTAACGTTCTTTTTGTTTTAATACATTCTCTGAGTTGGAATCAAATTTGAAGTGTGGACTTGTGTCCAGAGTGGAAGTGTGAAGTGTGAAGTGTGGAATTTTTTTTGTTTTGTTTTTTTTTTGCTCTCCAAATACAAATCAAACTCTCCTGTAAGGTTATTAGGATGGTGGTTATCTTCTTTATTAGACCTCTCAGGAGAACAAGTTTTGCTGGGATACATTGATGGACCTTAATTACTATGGTGAGATGGGGGATTGCTTTGACTGTACTGTGAGTTGGATTTTTGCTGCAGCATTAAATAAAGAATGGTTTCATTAGTTTGAGTGGAAACTCAGCCATTTCAGTAACCTTCTGCCTGGACCACTCACACACTCCCTTGCTTTGGTGAAATATGCTGCTAATTATAATTTCTAAATCTGTACTGTGTGTGTGTGCAGTGCAAGCATAGCGCCTTTTTAAGCAGAGGCCACTAAATAGACCGCATTTATATAGTGCTTTTCTATTCCTACAAACAATCAAAGCACTTTACAATGTATTCCTATGAACAGTCAAAGCACTTTACAATGTATTCCTATGAACAGTCAAAGCACTTTACAATGTATTCCTATGAACAGTCAAAGCACTTTACAACGTATGCCTCACATTCACATTCACACACCAGTGGAGGGGGTGCCAACCTGCCGCAGGGAGCACTTTGGGGTTCAGTATCTTGCTCAAGCACACTAGGATGGGGACAGGCAGAGTGGGACTCGAACCTGCAATTCTGCAGTTGCTGAACAGCACCTATACCACCGCCCCACGACATCTACCACAATCGAGCAATCAAGCTATTATAAGTGTGACGTATATTTATTTTGCAGGGCAATGTGTAAGCGTTCATAGATCTGTCCAATCACGCAGATGTAAATGCATAGTCCGTTTGAATCCTGTCTGTAAAGAAATATATTTGGTGGGTTCAAATAAAGGATTCAAATGTGCATGCACACGCACATGTGTGAGTGTGTGTGTGTGTGTGGGTGTCTGTGTGTGATTGTGTGTGTGTGTGTGTTTGGGGGGGTCGGGGGCGGTGTCTGTGTATGATATTGTGTGTCTGTGCATGTGTATGATTGTATGTAGTAATGTCTTCCTGAATGCCCATTCAGAGATAAAGTAAAAGTCTGATCATCTCCAACTCAGCTGTTTGTTGCTGTAAAGAATCTGCTTTGCAAGGCCATGCACGCACCAAGTGTACAGCAGCTTTCTGAACATAATGCAGCACAGCACAAAGAGATGTTACACAACATCCTTGAGATTTTTTTGACATCGTTTGCTGCAGAACATTTTCTTCTCTGTTGTATAAGTACAAGTGCTCTGGATTTATTTCAAAGACCATATGTGGTGAAGTCATGAAAAGCAGTGAGCTACTGTGTTGTCAGACTATGTATGCTGATTCAGGAGCTGTTAAATGAGGAAGCCCCTTGATTTTGTCCCCAAATCCTACCCCTCTTTCTCTCTCTCCATATTATACTAATCCATTGGGACAGCAGATGAGAGTATCTTGCTCTGTCAGGAGAACAGAGATGAGTTATAGAGAGAGAGCGGGAAAGAGAGAGATAGAAGCAATTAAACATCCTGGCAAATTATCACTTGATGCGAAAAGTAACTTTGGGATGGAGTCAATCCCCAGATTAATTATCTCAAAGCACAGCCATGGAAACCTGTCAGCCGGCCATGTTAGTGAGAAATACAATCATCCTCCACACCAACCGTCTTTCTCTCTTCCTCCTTCTCTCTCTCGATCCCTGACACAGAGCTCATTGTAATACATCAGAGACTTTGCCCGGGGGGGTCACAAATCAAGATGCAATATTCATGAGCAGAGCAGAAGGATGTAAAAGCAGACAAATGGTTGATATCAAGGAGCTATTGCAGCTATCACCGTTAGAACAGCACAGCATTCATCTTGGCCGCAATATGGTTTAGCATAGATGAGAACCCAGAAAATGAAGGCAGGGAAATGTGGAATCCTTCAAGTGTCTTCTGATTAGATAGGCACAGGCTTTGTCCTTGAATTAAAATACAAAATAGGATCATAGCCGACCAAAAATATTAATAACCCTCCATTTAGTCAGCATTTTAGGATTCAAGTGCAGGCTGAGTTTGCAGTGGGGATATTATTTGCAGCTTTGGTAAAATTGGTGTGAATAACACCAACAAGCCGACAGGCATGTCAAGGCAACAGTCGCGTCCCATGGGTTCCCTAGCGGACCTCGATGCTAGATGTGTCAGTGTTAAAATCAGAGTTTTTCACCGCTTTTAACTCTTTAGCCTCCATACTGGGCCTTTAGGCCTACACATACGGGCTCGTGTGTGCAAAGTACTGCACTTCCAACATTCTATACCAGTGTTTTCATTGCAGCCGCGCACACCAGTGCCAAACTCTGTTGACCGCCTGTTGATTACGATTCAAGTCTATTTTGTTGGAACTGTTTGAAAAAAAATAACATTGGTAATTCACAGGCTACTATGCTGTTTGCTGCTCGCAGGGCACAGATGGTGTGCGGAGGCAAACAAAATTGTCGAATTCGTAAGTGCTCCACAATGCTGTCGGAACCGATGTGTGGAAGACTCACCAGCGGGGCTATCGAAACTTTCACCTTCAAATAGTCAATGTGTCTTTGAACAAAAGTTCCTCTGACATACTCATACAGTACAGCCACCATGACCCATTGTATAATGATTTCTCTCCAGAAATCTGCAATTTGCAACAGTCAAAGGGGAACAGACATCTCATTTACATATTAAGTCTAAATTATCAAAACAGTGGGAAGACAGACAAACTCAAAGGATACTGGCAAGCCATAGCACACACATGCTTCACATCTCTATTCCCACTGAAACAGGAAGCCTGAGAAAAGAATCCAACACTACAACTAGCTTACCACTGGCGGTATGTTTATTGTCTTGTTTATCAGGAGTGTGTTTTTTTTCCCTGATGTCTGACGTGACTTTGATTCTAATCTTAAACAGCCAGCCTGTCACATTCTGATGTTTTGATCATGTCAAAGAGATGATACTGGCACGTGACTGAGGCTGCCAGTTATCTTTGATCCTTTTGAGCCTTCTCTTCTGTGACTATTGCAAATGTCTCAGGTATTGCCACAGCACAACGTTAACATGGATATCTAAGGATTTCCATCAGTTTCCATCTATTGCATAATATCTTTTTCACATCTGTGATGATGTTTATGTATATACAGTAGTTATCAGGGTTATGGTGACCATTCCTTCCAGGTAGAATGTTGACCAAAATCATTTAATGTCTTATACTTTTGCAGAAAAACTTACTTTACGGTGCCTCATTCATATTTTTTACATTGCATGTTTTAGTACAGGGCATCCAACCACAAAGTGGAGAGATGCATTTAGTCACATTTGGATTTAAAATAAACACTGTGTTGTCTGCACTTGGCAGACATTGCCCCTGGTAATTTATTTCTGTGTTTTTGAGCAGCACTGGTCTCCCTCCGGAGCGGCGGCTGCCTGGCGAAAACTTGCGTCGTTCCTCATCGTAATCCCCTCCACAGCTGATCCTCCTCGCCCTGTTAGACATGCTAAGGAGTCGAACTAGCGGCTGGCTCCAGTGAGCTCCTCAGATCCAAGCTGAGAGCAGTTCAATGAAAGATGATGGTGGAGAGAGAGAGAGAGAAGGAAGAGAGGGAAATGGATGGATAGAGTGATGGAGGGCAGAAAAAGAGAAAAAGAGGGAAATGGGCGAGAGAATTAGCAGATTGGGAAAAGAATGGATATAGAGGGGGATGGAGGGAGGAAGAAAAAGAGTGAGAGGGGTGAGAGAGGACAGAATGGATAGAGAGAGAGAAAGGGGAGAGGGAGAGAGAGAAATAAAAGGAGTGAGGAGGCATCAGTGAGTGCATGGCATGTGTAGAGGTGGCTCTCATCTGCACTGGGCTGTTTTCAGGCAGGGCCTTATCAGCCCTTCCAGACGCTCAGAGCCACATGTCGCTGTCTGCTCCGTTTGGCTTTGTGCGAATGACCCCCCTCCTCTGCCTGTCAGCGGTGTCACTACTGCGGCAAGCTCTCGCATCACAAACCATGGCCAGCGGCAGGGTTCGCCGTGGCCTGTTGGGCTTGTTGTACAACTCACGTACTGCAAAGAGTCCATGTTCATGAATTGCTTTCCAAAGGCATAAATGGTCCCCCATAGAGACTTCCACTGTTGGTAACTGCCACTGAGTAGTAAAATGTAGGTTACAGGTTCGGGCCACCTCTGTAGACTGAACCCAAGAAAAAACCGAGTACTCTTTCACAAATGACTTTTGAGTCTTTGAGTCAAAAAAGACTTAATTTGCATGAAAGGAAAGCTCATAAAGAATACTTTGATTGCTCAAACTGCCACTGAGTGTTGATCTGGACATAGTAGTGTTATGTGAACTGTTCCAAATCTCTTGCGGCTGACCTACAGTACAGTCTTTTGTTTCTGTGTCTCGGTCAAGAGGGCAGTACAAGTTATATTTAATGTACGTATCTGTATTTCACAATAATATTTGTCTGTGATTGATTTATTATGGCCATTGGTCAAACATACATTAAAAGATGTAGCTTAGCTTAATTCAATTCAATTCAGGTTTATCTATACAGCGCCTTTTCCAATAGTATTGTCTCGTGGTGCTTTACAGCAGGAGCACCCAAGAAAAAACTCCCATGTTTGGTTAGTCTAGGAAGAAACCTTGGGCAGATCCACGGCTCAAGGGGCTAACCCAACTGCCAGGGGTCATGCAGGAAAATTACAATCAGTAGTAACCATGATAGACTACAAGTTGTCTATGGTTTGTCTATGAGTAAAGCCTTATGGCACTAAACCCTCAGGCATGTCTTGACATGCCCTAAACCCATCACTGACTGGTTGTTGAAGCATTAGCACCAGGCATTTATGGGAAATAAAATGCACAGGCATTTATGGGAAACAATATGAATTATGTGGTGTTAAAATTGTGTTTGCAGAAAGCCAATGGGAAATTTGTGAACAAATGACAAAACCGTAACGTAATTCAATTATCCTCCTTTTGCAAAGCATACAAAACTTAATCACACTTCACAGAAATACCCGCTTCAGAATTCATCTAATTATATGCATAAATTACTGTAACATGCAATGAATATTAATGAAGGAATTGCACAAGATTAAGAGTGAGAGACAGATATGTAAGGGCTAATGTGTTGTCCATCTGTCATTATGGGAAAATAAGTCCCGACAGGACAAACAGGCCTTGTTTTCCTATAATGAGCGACGGACAATACATTATCTCTTACAGGACAATACATTATCCCTTACAGGATAATACATTATCTCTTACATATCCATCTCTCACTCTTAATCTTGCGTGCAATTCCTTTATTAATATTAAAAGAGGGACTGAGGAGGCATCAGCGAGCTCCTAGATTGCTCTCCCTGTTCTTGCAGTGGACTCCTCAGTAGTGCTCTTATACTGTAGGAGCCCCTGCACTGCACCCTGAGGAGTCCATGATCTGTACTTTAATGATCCTCTACCCTTGTCATGAGGTGATAAAAACTATTTGTTTACTGTATGAGATACAGTACATCTGTGGGTTGTTCTGCCACTTTCACTGACTCCAGTTGAACCAGGGAGACTGAGTTGGTTGTAACCTAATTTAAAGTGGCTTTTCAAAACAACGTTCAGGTTCTCTGAGACTTCCCCAGGCATTTGCCCAACGGTCTTTATCTAGACTTAGTGGTCCCATCACCTCCATTATCGACTTGGCTAATGGAGCAAACATAAAGCATTTGTATTAATAAAATAATATATATAAACACAGACACAAAGCATTTGTATTAATAAAGCATTATCAACACTACTAAATAACATAATGAAGTTGCATGGTCCTTAGGAAATTTCAGCATTATTTCACATGAATATTGTCTCCTCACAAACTTGAATATGGACATTGTACTGTAGGTGCAGGGGGTATCAGAACTTGCTTTGTATTCAGTGCCTTGCTGTTGGTATTCTGCCAGTGATAAATAGTTAACTGAATAATGTGTATGTTTTTGTTCTGCACAAGGAGAACAAGTCACAGTAGACACTGTCATTAGTCTTATTCCCCCAAAACATGGAGTGGTGTGTTTTGACATTACCCTCACTCTGAGAGATAATAAAATGAGTCTCTGTCTCTATTTTGTCCTTCTGGCATTCTGTGGAATTGTCTGTATTACTCTTCATTCGTTCTTTTTGTCCTTCCTCCATTATTTCTCCTCTTTCCTTTTGCTATACTCACACCCCCACCCCATCCCGCTCCAGTGCTGCCGTCACAATCATATTGATTTCCTCGGTCATCTTTGATTTCTCCTCTATTCTCTCTGTCTCATCACTGATCTGTTCTCCTTTGCTGTGACACATTTATACCAAAATGTGATCATAAGCATTCATTTCATGGCTCAGCTCTCTCTCTTTCACTCCTGTCCATGGTGACTCTTTCTCTCCTCACCTCATCCCTTTGTTTTCTTGCCCCCTGTTCCACCACCTTCCGTAGCTCATGCATTAGATCTTTTGTGTATTATTCTCTACCCAACCTAGCTATCCCTTCACGTAGACCAACCCCCCATCTGACTGCCTGGTTGGACTTCTTTAAAGCATTTGTCCTATCCACAGGTGTGATTCCCACCGCATCTTCTACTGCCCTCTTTTTCATGGGAGTCGTCTTTGTTTTGCTGTCTTTCTGTTGTTTCTCCCGTTGTTTACACAGGCCCTCAAACTCAAAGCAAACGAGAATGTCAGTGCTTGGCAGCGAGCCGGAAAAAGGCTCTGTAACAGAATTCATTTACTGACAAATTTCACAGTGTGCAAGCTTCAAGTTTCACTGAACAAAAAACATCCTCTTGGGGATTCTTTCATTTTAACCCATTCTGCACTGTAAAACACTAACAACTCACACACAAAATGCTCAATTACTCCAGCATTCCAGGTGCCATGGTTTCAGTCAGCTGTACATGTGTAACTGAGATAGAATAGAACCAGAGGTGAGAACTAATTACTAATAGGTGTGTGAACATTTCTTAATGATATATTGTATTTACAGCTTGGACTTGGACTGGGGGAGTCTCCATTTTGACTTGTCAGCGCTAACGAGTTAACGCTAACACTTAAACGAGTCATGCATCCCATTTCATTTCAATTGGCAAACAATTTTTTTACATGGTACAGAAAATCACAAACTGGTGAGAGTAACATGCTGTACCACAGCAGAGACCTCTTTTGACCTCTCTGTCTGTGAAAAACAGTTAGAAATCATTAGTAATGCAGAAAATAGCAACGGCTCATTACATGTTCTAAAAAGATGGCATTTGAAAACAAATAGTTTTTTTTAATAATAACACTCGATAGCTGTGCATGCATAGGATTTTAAAAGTATTTTATTGTATGGTACAATTTCTGTATAAGGAAAAAATAATTGCATTATCATTCAGTATCAGTAGAAAACGTCATTTAGCTGTTTTTTTTAGCTGTATCAGTCAGGACAATCCAGTAATTGTTGGATATTGATGGGGACACATCACCTGCATCCACCCTAATTCATGTTAACATTCACTCTTAGCGTGCTAAGAAGACTCTAAAGATATATCTTACTAAAGTTGTTTATTTTTCTCTGCAGAGTCTTCTTTACTAAGTTTTTCTTTACTATATCTTAAGAGGCTGAATACACATTTCTGCCATCAATTGTTGTCATTTCCACCTTTTTGAGCATGCGTGAAATTTGTTTTAAGGGCACTAAAGTGCAGGTGTCAACAAGAAATATGCAAGTGAAAATATAATTAGTGCCTCAATATGACAGATAGGTGCCATGTTTGCATTTTAGAGGGATTGAAAAACAAAATAAATGAATTTATTTTGGCAATATTTACTTTTTATACAAAAAAGAAAAAAAAAACACAAATCTTCCATGGCAGTGAGTGCTTGAGACCAACATGGCGTTTTTTAAGCTGCAAAACATTTGTTTAAGACAAAAACTGTGTTAAGGTAAAGCTAAAGAGTGGTCTAGACCTCTCTTACGAAAGTATGACTTACAGAAGATACACATCATGTCATAACTATAAGGTAGAGTTTAAGGCAGAACTTAAGAACTGCTTAGCGTTAAGAAGGCTTCAGGAAACCGGCCCCTTTACTGTATGTTGTGTGAGATTGAGAATAGTCTTCTTGATGTGTAATATGCTTTTGCACAGCTGTATTTATAGTCTCAGTAGATAACCTTATGTCTGTTCAGACACTTAAAATTGTTTATTATTAATTCACTGGTTACTGAATTGTGGAGTGTAAAAACACAAGATAAATATGTTGACTGTTGATATAGTTACCAGTAAATCTTCTATTAGGATTCTCTGCCAATCTGTAAAATAAAAAAAAAATCTGTGAAATATAAATCAACCATTATTTATCAAACAACTCCACTGTGAGTCTCGCAAAACAACCAGGCTTCTAATATATTAATCCTCACTGAAAGCTTTTATAGAGCTGAAATAAACAAGGCCACAGCTGTAATTAAAATCCTATAAATCACTACTGGTAATTAACTGAATATATGCCTATGACCACTTTACCACCCTGTTACAAGATGTAACTTACTCAGACTCACTTAACTGAACTAACTCACACACACAGTGCATCATGCAGTATGTGCATAAAGTATAATGCACCTTAAAAAACATCAATGTACAGGGAAGAGGTTATTGTCAGGTCAGGTTGACAGATTCTGTTCTGTCTTACAATGCTTTCTAACCTTTATTACCATTAGGCTAGCCTGGCCATGCCTTCCTATGTACTTTTGCTTAATTATTATCTCATAACAGTGCTAGATTTGATTGGGATTTGATCCCGTTGAGTTTAACCTGTCCAATCAGTGAACAGAGGGAGCAGTTGTGAATGCAGAGCTAGAGTCAAGGCAAGCTATCAGTCAGGGGCTGATCCAATCTTTTTAAACTTAACACCTTAACACCTTAAACACCTTAAGCAAGCAATAAAATCTCACTACTGAATGCCCAAACCCTCTGTACGAAAAGGAAGTGTAGAACAAGGGTCTGGTTTTATTAGCAGGTTATCATTAGGCTAACTTAAAAACTGAGTCTGAATGATATGGATGCAGTTATTTCCCCAGAACAAGTTCTGACGCAGCAGCATTCTCTTACACTCTAACAATAAATAAAAAACTCCATGGTACCATAACATTCTGAACTACCAGACAGCAGCAGAGCAGAAGGAAAATAATCAGGAACCTTATTGTCTATAGCTGACAGATCCCATTGTACCATAGGAGTACTCTCTAGTGCAGTTTGTAATGCCCACAATATTTCACAGAAATATTTGTTTTGTTTTGTTCATGTTATGACAGTGGTAAGGCAAATTACCCTTGCGCAGCAACAAGGGGAAGGTTTTTGGCCATCTGTGTGTCCGCTCACATAATTTTAACAGTTCTTCAATTTTTTTTTATTGCAGAGTGCTCCTATTATGATCAACTGGATCTGGCTCAGAATCCAAAGGCTAGAATTTGGTGCACTTTGTGCAATATTGTGTGGTGGCCCAAAGGTGTGCAGTTACCTGTCACAGTAGTCGTCTTTCAAGTAAAAAGACTTCCATTACTTGTTCTATGGTTTGAGTGACGCTTCTATGTGCCTCCTTGAGTAGTGCTACTGCTTACCTATGCCCATTTTAAATGAACACCTGAAGATGTCTGGGGGTCCGCCATATTTCCTCTCCCTCTGATCGTGCACAAAGGTGCACGAAGACAAGTAGTCAGGGTCCCAATGAGACAGTTTCTCATCTAGTTTCAGCTATGGGAGAGTGGAGCTGGCCTGACAAGCAGACAGTCACACTGCACTGCACTGCACACACACACACACAACCATGCACCCCCCTCCAAACACACACACACACCTTGGGAAATAAACTCTGTTCTAGGCCCCTGCCAGCACCTGTCTTCATCCATCCCATCAGCAGTTCTTTAATTGCTGTCATAAAGAGAAAGCAGCCCTTAAGGCACTCAACAATTTAACGTGAATTAAGGAAAACATTTGTGTGAGGGTGTGTCCATTCTTATTCTCTTAATTCTTCAATTCAAGATGACTCTTTTAGGAACAAGAAAAAGAATAAACATGAAGCAATAGTTTCCTTTACAGTAATATCTCTGAAGATATATCAATAGAATGTGTCATCACCACGCCCACCCCCTCTCCCACCACCTTTTAAAATAAAATGAGATTGCTTTGACAATTGCATCAATGTTAATGAATAAATCTGATATTTTACATGCAAGACGAGTCCCAATTGTATGCTAATGAAGACGTGTTGCCGTCTGTGAGTGCGATATGGATAGCCATTTAATTGAAGAACAGTGTCATTTATTTTACACATAAAATTGTCAGTTTGGTCCCCTGTTTTACATGAGGTTATTTGCAGCCATGTGTTGCGTTGTGAGGGTCTGTTTGGTTGCTGACCGAGTGTCTGCGATGGCGATGCCAGCGCCTTGGCAACCCATTTACACCTACTTACTCTGACAGTTCATTATCAGGTATATGGCGGACAGCAGTGCGACATGGCTAATCTCAGCCAATCGAGTTGGGGGACTGCGATTCATCAGACAAGATGTCAATATAGATGCACATCGGCTTGTCTGCTTCCTCGGAATGTCGTATCTTCTCAGAATGACCCTCACATAAAGCAGTTTTTATTTCCCTTCAATTGAGTGAAATGTAAAGATAAGAAAAACACTGTTCAATAAAATTCCCCATTAGCATTTTATACTGATCCTAAGAATGGCAAAATTGACTTGTTGTTGGCCGATTTAGTGTTGCCGTGTTTCTGATAACACACTAAAGACACAGGTAAAGGTGAGCAGAAACAGAATATTTTCCAAGACAAACTGGACCATTTGAAATGTATAACAGACATAGAGAGAGGTGGTCTAAGCAGTTTTCTCTATTAAAATTTCAAAATAACAGATAATGAACCTCTCACAGGAAAATATGCAGAGGTGTATCATGGCAGGCAGTTAAGATTATCTCTGTTTACACAGTGGTTTCAATCTAATTTACTAACCTAAGGGGTTAGCATGAGATAAAATGTGCACAAAAACCTTAGCATTAGTATCTAATAAAGTGAAGTGACTGGTATTTAGCTGACACCTTTACTCAAAGCAAACTCACAATGGCAGATTTGGGATTTGACACTGGGCAGTCAGATTGTTGAGAGTTGTGCTACCAGTCTGTCACCTTAATAAGTCACTACATGAAATCATATAAATCAAATTAACCATAGCAATGATCTTATAATCACATATGAATTCTTCTTTCATTTTAAAGTAGAGACTGCAGTGATGACATAATTACATATTGTTACATGTCCAGCAACAACTGTTTGAAGAATCCAGACATACTGTTAGGTTTGAGTAGGACTACACCCAATCCTCATGATATCCGCCAGAGCTGCGTGTGTCTCTGTACTTATGTGGCTTAAAACGGTTGTATAAATTGAACATGTTTGACACAGCATATTTTTTTTTCTCATTGCTCTCAAGAATGTCATGAATATGTAGAAATTGTTTCACATCGAGCTGAGAGCTGAACACAGGTGTAACAGCTCTCTGCTTGTGTGATTGCTTCTGTTCTTGGCAAAGTTCCAGCAATGCCTGTAATTACACTCTTTGTGTCGAGTCAGACGAGAATCAAGACCTCTGTCTCACTGCCTTCAGCGTAGGGCAAAAAAAATGTGATTCTGTTCTTGTCATTCTCAGTATTGTTTGTAGTTCTCCGTCTTCTTCTCTCTTTTTCAATTTGTATCTGTCTTCCACCTTCACACACATACACACACAAAAACACAGACACAAACACATACACACGCACACCCACACACACATTCTAGTAAACACACACTCATGCACTCTTGCAAATCTATTACTGTACAGACTAAAATTAGGCCCAAGCACTACAGTGCTGTGAAATGGCCCATTCAGCCTCAACTCTTTTCCCATTTTGCACAACGATACATCTCTACCCTAAGCCCCACCCCAGCACCAGGAGTCAGCCATGTCAATATGCAATGAGAACTGACACAATAAGGGCCGCAGCCAAGCTGCTGTTGCCCCTGAATGTCGCGTCTGCATTGTCCATAAACAAATTAAAGTGCCACTTGCTGTCATTCCAAACGTGTGCTAGGCTAATAGGTAGGAATGCACTCAGCTGTGGAGGAAGGAGAGGCGTATAAATTGAGGCCTGGGCCGGGGCAGATGGGAACTGTCACTTGGGAAATGAGGAGATCCCACCAAAGGCCAAGGCAGTCCAGGAGAGTAGCGGGGGAGCAGAGTGGGCTATTGATTTTAATTACAGGTCTTAATTCAACTGAGAGGTTTAGTGAATAAAGTCAAGCCAATTTTTTCTGACATTTGCAAGCAAGGCCATATATCTCAATTCAACACTAACTCAAAATGTAACAAATTGAAATGCCTCTTGCTCCACATTGTGTGAATGCAATGCTAAACCACTGTCATGAAGGCATCATTATGCTTATGGGCAGACAGAATCATCTTTATCTCATCACTGCTTTAGTAGTCAAGGCCATATTTCTGATGTTACAACTGCCCACAACATGTAACTCATTTTAAGGTAACAATAAACTGGTGGCTGTATTACATCAAGATCATTGTTAAGGCACCATTATGTTTCTGGTCAGAGACAGTCATTAGCTTTTGAACTCTGCACAAAATTTAAACAGATTTTTTGCAGCAGTTGGTGGGGATTGTGCAGTTACATAGTTTGCCTAGGTGTCTCCAGCCTCAGAGAGAGAAAACAGCACGATGTCTCGTTACTAACCTGCTTACCCTGCCGTGGCTGCTCATTACGCAACGCAAGTCAGACGGCCTGCTGGCCACATTATCTGCAGCCGCTTGTGAGCTGAGCAACCCGACGCAGTGTGGCCAGTATGCCCACCGCCACCACATTACAGCACTGGTATAAAGAGAGCTGGGGCCAGTCAAATTAATGAGCAGCAAAAGGCTTGAACTGTGCTGATCTGAACTGCTCTGATCCTCCTCCCCCAGGGCAGGTTTACTCACATTAACCTCAGACAATGGCCACATAAAACTACATTAAAGCCAACTTAGACGATCACACCGCCAACATGAAAGATGAATGCCAGCCGCTGACAGAGCCAGTGACAAAGGATCTATCTGATGCCCACTCACTGCAGAAGGAGATGAGCTGAACGTGTTGCAGCCCACACCAAGCACCTTGTTTAATTGTTTCTGAGGACAGAGGTCTACTGAAGCCCCAAAGTTATTTGTTTTGCATCATTCAAAAAATGCACAAGGAATGTAATTATGACTTTATGTGGTGAGGTTTTGCCTAGTTGTGTATAGGTGTTTACCAGTTAAGTCTTGGCTTAATGGAAGAATGCTTATTAACTCTTC
Source organism: Tenualosa thibaudeaui (assembly GCA_027481765.1). Taxonomy (NCBI): domain Eukaryota; kingdom Metazoa; phylum Chordata; class Actinopteri; order Clupeiformes; family Clupeidae; genus Tenualosa; species Tenualosa thibaudeaui. Next base: position 200,173 of record JAIFZK010000203.1, on the reverse strand, counting down.
TCGGGTGAATCACATCGATGGGATGTTTTACCCCACTTCAGACAAAAGGACTAAGTGGCGGACTCTGCGTTGGGGTTGAAATGTCGTTATTTTGTTGTTTTTAGAGCTTCATCAGGAGAGCACTTTGCTTTCCCTGGTGGGTGGATATGTTTGATGACTAATGTAGCTGATGTTGTGGTGTAGGTGTTGAGAATTTCCCTCTTGAGTCTAAAAATATTTTGCTGGATCTGTTTTAGGGGTCTCTCTGTGTATATGACTACATAACCATAAAGACAAATTACATTAAAATCACACAGACCTGAGGAGAGACAACATGATTTTTGAGACATTCTCTGTGGGCAACTGATTGTCATCAGAATGCCCATCTTACCTATAAACATTACAACATTACATGTGCTGTACAAATGCAAATACTGTAGGCCACTGTATTTATGTGTATTTACAGCAGAGCTGACTGGCTGGTGGATTAACACTAGGCTGTGTTGTAGGCAAACACATCACTCTGGACCAAATGATCTGCCTCAGAGTGGTAATATGTGAACACATAACTGTGTGTTTGGGAATGGTAAAAGAAAATCAAAACAGTTATAAGATCAATGGGAGAAGTATCTATCTACCAAAAAAACTTAATACATAATAAAGTATCTATCTATCTATCTATCTATCTATCTATCTATCTATCTATCTATCTATCTATCTATCTATCTATCTATCTATCTATCTATCTATCTATCTATCTATCTATCTATCTATCTATCTATCTATCTATCTATCTATCTGTCTGTCTATCTATTTATTTCTCATCTATAACCAGAAGAACCAATATAGTTTTACAGGCTACCTGTTACAACTAAGTTGGAAAAAAGCACCTTCATGTACCAGTAGGCCTAGTTCACACTTAATTTAGCAGAAGTAAACTTTATTTTAAAAAGGAAAGCAAGAAGCCTCTGTCAGCTTGTGTAAAGTTACAGGAGGTGGGTGTGGGAAGCCCCCGCATATCTGGCCAGCATTGTTCTCGCTCTGTCCTCCCACTCCCTTACTCCTCTCCAGCACATAATGAGGGATTGCTTCTGCCTCTGTAGCCAAGCAGTCGAAGTCTATAGCCGTCTCTCAAAACCTGCGACCTCACGAGTCAGGCGTGGGATGGATGCTTCTTTTAGCCCTTCTGGTGGGTGCCATCTTTCTGTGCAATTAGCATGACGCTCAATTAAGCTACCCACAAACATATGCTTGGTGCAGCGTCAATAATGTGCGCCTCAAAGATGTGTGATTTCAGTGGAGGATTTTTTGGGGAAAAGGTGTGATATAATCCTTGGAGCAATTTGGAGAACCATATGGATGCTTTAGTCTAATCCAGTTGACTGTCGTCACTGAATTCTTCTCGTCTGTTATGTAGTGTTGATTTAAAGGTTCCAAACCAGTGGGTGTCAGGACTTAAAAGTTTGCTGAATCCGCTATTTTACATATGTAACCCAACTTTCTTTTGGCATATCCCTTTCTCTTCTTCCTAAACACAAGTTACAGTATAATCACATTATGTGTTATCCTCACCAACGATTATACTAAGTATGTTGTTTGAAACCCCCCACAGTGGTTTTGTTCACACATGACACATAAATTGCTCTTCGTTTATCAAAGCAAGGATAGGTTGTTTGGAGCTGATGTTTCATAAATTAGAGCCAGTTTCATACTTTATTTATTTATGTATTTAAAGTCTCATTCACACAGCAATCAGTTGCTGTTTCTGAATGACATACTGGTTGTATGAGGTGTGTACTACAGCAGTATGCCATTTCAGAAATTGTAAGTGTGTTTGTGATCCGTAGCCGCTATTGTGCATTTGTGGTGCAAGACTGCCTGCGTATTCACACCAAAAATTAACTAGCGTCTTACGTTTAAAGTCTATGGCAAACACATTTATACCATTCATGCCATAAATAGAACTCTCTTCTATTTGCAATGGAAAATGCAGGCAGGTTCGGTGCTGTGTAGTGAAAGCTGCGCGGAACACGAAGGCTGTGCGCATGGGCTAATCTGTTAACGTTCACCGCATATACAATGCGAACACACTGATTGCAGTGTGAATGAGGCGTAAGAATGAGACCATATAGGAATGATAGCACAGTTTATCTGCCAAAGGAGGGCTGTCAGGCAACCTGTGTCAGAATATCAGTGGGAGATTAATGGATAAGTCTGGTATAAATCAACCCACAGCCCTGTTGTTTGATGTTACAGAGTACAGTCGGTAGAAAGGAGAACGAGAAAATGCAATACAACGTAGACTGAATAGCAGCTAATACTAAATGATGAGGGAAAGGAAATTTCAGTTTAATTTTCCCTTTACCCATTTAGTTTAGTGTTAGCTGACAGTTTATGAATTCTAAGTTCATGAAGTCCATGTTGTACCAAATTTTCTCCATCTTCCTACTAACAGCACTTAGTGACCTCCAATAACAGGGCATTTGTCTGTCTGTCTGTTTGTCTATCTGTCTGTGTACATAATAGCTAGAAAAATAGTGCACAGATTTAGATTACATTTTCAGAAAACACGGGTGGGACAAGGAATAGCTAATTCAGTTTAGGTGGTGATCTGGAACCATGTCTGGAATTTTATTGTGGCGGTGACCCTATATTGCCTTGGGGGAGGTCTGCCCTCTCCGTGTGCTTTTCTAGTATGGATATTATTATCACGGCCCTTCCATTATTCTAGAGGGAGAGATAAAAAATCCTTTCAACAAGAAATTTCCATATGGGTATGTCTAGTTCTGTAGGATTTAAGCTGTCTTGAACACAGGCACTCGCCACAGCACTCTTCTATTGACTTGAGAGTTGTTTACTGTAAACCAGCACCACATGTGGTGCTGCAAAATTATACTACAAAGGAGAGCCAGCCCATCTGTAGCTTCAGTTAATATTTGGATGACACAGGCATTTTTTACATCCTGTCAAAATTGTTGCAACTTCGTATTCTGCTTCCTACTCTAGGAAATTTTTGAATGCTCTAGAATCTAAACAAAACAAAAACATTCCGCATATAGTTTTGTTGCTGATCAGTCGTTTCACAAGACACTGCCAAGACACTGTGATTTATCTCTTAGTTGTAAGTGTGCTGGTAAGTAGATTCCATGTTGTTTGTGCAAAGCTGAGGCAGCGGTGAAGGTATTAGGCAGGGTTAGAGGTGGCCATCACTGCACCACTGTGATCTGGACTTCAGAGACTCTTTCACCACGACAGAAGCGGGATCGATTGCCACCACTAGCCGACCGCAGAGACACATGTTTGAGCCCGGCCGGGTCTTAGGAAATCAATAGCCAGCACCGCTGTCCAAAAAAGACGATTAGGTTGGTGGTCAGGCAGAGGACGTGGATGTCTCAGTCACAGCCTGGGGTGGAGAGCAATGGATCAGAGCATCTTCTACAATGAATTTTTAGAACCAAGGAACCAAGGAACAAGAGGAGGTGGGGTAGGGTGGTGATGGGGCGGCACTCAACCCTTCAAAGACGTAGCTGTGTGGGTGCTTCTGGGCATACTGTGGAGAAAAGAAGCGAGACAAACCACATTAAGTCTTCATTTGGAGAGATTTCAAATCCTCCCCACTGGCTTTCATTCATAGCCATGCACTTTGGAGAGTCTCCACAGCGTTTCATCATGAGCAAAATTGTATCTTTAAATACATGCCTGCTTAAGTCTCTGGAGAGTGGCCACACTGGGGCCCCCATATCTCAGCTGTCTGCCCCCCACCCCCACATGTGCAGTAATGGAAGTTTCTTACTGCCCCAATTATTCCATATGGATGCAGATATTGCTTGTTCCCTTTCTCTCTCTCTCTCTCTCTCTCTCCCTTTTTCTCTTTCTTACTTAAATGTACATGCTCATATACTGTACATCACAACGGGTGTCTGTGTAGAAAGAGAGAGTGTATTATTTATGTGTGTACGTATATATGCATGTGTGTGTTAAAAAGAGTGAGAGAGTATGTCTGTGTTTGTGAGAGACACAGAGTGTGTGTGTGTGTTTGTGTATGGGCATCTCTCTCTCTCTCTCGCTTTCTCTCTTTGTCTGGCTCTTCAGTGGTGCAGGGCATGTAACAGCTTTGAAGGTGTTGATTGAGATGGGCATTTGGGCAGCTTCTCCTTTGCCACTCATCGTCATTCAGTTGTTTTTGGAAACCTGGCTTTTACTTATCATAATCCTTGCTAATGCATGAATCGCTTATACTGATCTGTGGCTAATTGAAAAAGATGAGATGGCAAGGTGGCAAATGTGTGCATTCAGAAGCATTACAACATGTTTTACAGCTTGGTTCTCTCATAGTTAAACTAAACACACACACACACACATATACAAGGAGCACAGGTTCTTATCTCAACCTGTACATGTCTTAGTGTGACATTATCATAATACCATTAACTTCCTGGAACAGAAAGGACACAGTACGAGCAGAGAGATTGTGAGGGAAGCGGTTTGATGTATTAGGATAGCACCCTACAGTCAGTGGGAGGAGATGCATTTACTTGAAGGATTGACAGTTGGCTTTTCCCACTGCTCACGATATCTGATCTTAAATAACACCTCAGCTGGTTAACGACAAGCATAACAGAAGTGTGATTGCAGCTTTCCACTAAAGCTGGGCAGCAGCTACAGTTACAGCTACAGATCACTGTACTGCTCAGTTGCGTACGATATGTTAAAGGGGAAATCCGGTGTAAATCAATACATAGCCCTGTTGTTCAAGGTCACCAAGTGCTGTTGGTAGGAAAAGAACGAGACAATTTGATACAACATAGACCCAATAGTAAACTGGCAACTAATACTAACTGAATGGGGCAAAGTAACTTACTTTTAGTTTAATTTTCCTATGCCCCATTCAGTTAACATTAGCTAACGGTTCATTATTTGGCATATGTTATCAAAAATTTCCTGGTTCTTTTTCCTACAAACAACACTCAGTGACCTTGAACAACAGGGCTATGGCCTGATTCACACACTGAATTTCTCCTTTAAATAACACTAGACGTTGAGCAGGTACCATTCAGTGGAAAACCAAAAAGGAAATGAGCCATGTGGCCAATGTACAAGAAGCATTTAGGTTGAAATGAGCAAATCCTGATTTGACTTTCTTATATCCATTGTGAGAAGTTACATGGACAATGGACAGTCACGCTTTTATAACCTATGTGTGACTATGCATGTATGCATGTGTGTGACTGTGTGTGTGTGTGTGTGTGTGTGTGTGTGTGTGTGTGTGTATGTGAGTGACTGTGTGTGTGCACATGTGCTGATGTATGGGCTCATGTGTGTTCTCTGTGTGCACATGTGCAGTGTGCAGTGGCCTCATTTTAAGGTTATTGGCTAGAGACACTTGAGACATATGTGGGTTGGTTTGGAGGCAGATTTGTGTGCATTGAAGACTCTGTGTGTGTGTGTGTCTCTGTGTGTGTGTGTGTGAGTGAGTGTGTGTGTTCGTGTGTGTGTGTGCAAAGGTGAGAGATTAAAGGGTGTTTTTTAATGCAGGGGTAATAATACAGCCCCTTCGTATCCATAGTAACCCAAGGCATGACACGCCACACTGCGCACCCTGAGAGATATAATTTGGGCCGCAACCTATAGGATCCTCACAGAGGGTTGGCCTATTGAACCTAATCATCATAAGTATAACCAGCCCAGTCACAGCATAATTACCACAACACTCTAAAAACAAAATAACTCCTCACTCAATGGCATTATGGATGCACTACAGCACAGAAGATAATCTCACCATCTAGCCTTGAAATCGATTGTTTTATTGATTGAATTAAACTGTTAACATTTTCTACTTGATTAACCTGCAGAGAAAGTAGTGGTTTAGTGTTTTCTGTTTGACTGACAGGGTGGCTTGCCAGTTTATATATTTAGACACCTCAGACCGGGTAAAAAAGTTTTAACACCGTCCCTTACCAATACTCTTTTGAACATTAACTGGAACAACCATAAAGTAACAAATGAACTGGCTGGGAACAATGGATATAACTATCAGCAATTTAAAGGAGAAACTGGTGTGATTCAATCAATAGCCTGGTTGTTAGAAGTAACTGAGTGTAGCCTGTAGAAAAAAAGAACCAGAAAATTTGATACACCAAATAGCAAACTGGAAGCTGATGTTAACAGAATAGGCCATAGGAAAATGAAACTGAAAGTGCCCCATTCAGTTAGTGTGACCTACTGGTTCACTATCTAGTCTTTCTATCTATCTATTTATCTATCTAGTCTGTATGAAATTCTCACTCAGTGCTCTCAAACAGGGCTATTGAATCACACTGAATTTCTCTTTTAAAGGTGACATAGAATGGATGAATGGAGTATTGTACCTTGTTCTTTGATGTTAAAATAGAATGTATTCAGCTTTTATTTCTAAAACATAAGTTGAAGTGCAATTTTACAATTGAAACTTCATATTTAGGTGTGAGGGTATTGAAATGGTCTGCTGTGGTTAAATGGCGCCCTCCTTGGCATTCATAATCAAACTGCAATTGATATGTGATATTTGACATCATATGTAGGCTGTTCTAATTTGCCCATGTTTCAGTGTACATTCCTACACATGAAGGAAGGCAAAACCATGTGTCATGTTCATTTGGCCATGCACAGCCTCTCCTATTTCAACCAAGACCGGACAAAACTGTTTTTCCATTCTATGTGATAATAAGTGATTTGAAGTGATCTGAAGTCAGCTGAACCTATGGTCCGTCCTGGGAAATTGGTAATCATTCCTAGGACGCTAGGTGTCCCGTTTTTTCATGAAAATGCACTTCCATATACAAATTAATTAGTTTCACTTTCAAATATCCAAATTCCCCTGCTGTTGCACCACTGTTTTCAGTGCCTTGATCTTGATGCATTGTAGCAAGCTGGCTGGCGATCCACATTGTACTGCACATTAACTATCACACCTGCCACATGCAACCACATGCAGGGCTGGGCGCATATTTAGTAATATAGAAGATATGTGATCAGACAAAAGGATGTTGAAGGATTAGTCAAAGCTGAACTGTCTTAAACTGTCCTGCATAAGCTGTAAGCATAAAGATGATGACAGGAAATGCTTGTGAAGCGTAAGGCAGTGAATTCACGTGTCAGAACCATCTGCTTGTTCACTGTGTGGCAGTCAACCCTTATGGAAAAAAATTACATTATATGACAGCAAAACTGCAGTTTTTAAAGCATTGCAGTAGGCCTATGGCAATATTTGTGCTCAAAATACTGCATCATGCAGTAAAGTGTTTTGAATGCAGTTTGTGTCCAAAATAGGCTATTGCATTTACTGTACTTAGACTATACTGTAAGAGAGAGAAATGAGAATTATCGAGTGTTTAGCTGACAAAGTTGATAAAACACAAATAAGGCTAAGCAAAAATCTAGGCCTTGTCTAAAATATATTTATAGGTCTATATATAAGGAGAGCATCAGTTATATCATGACCATAGTATGAATGTATACAAAGACACTGAGTTTGGGTTTTCTGGGATTCGTGGCATTATTTTGAAGCTGGATTACATATGGGAGAGAAATGGAAGACACATTCTGCCTCTCACTGATGAGGACATTCATAGATGACAGATGATCGATAAACTAAGATGAGAAAACTCATAGTCTCAACACGTGCAACTAATGGATAGACAAGCCCACCCTCAGGA